>JABFQD010001365.1:0-18654 GCA_022817045.1 Psix sp. ZL-2020 | reverse complement strand
GAATGTTTTGTTCAGCTGGTATTTATATAAAATACTAAAATTTGTATGAATAATTTTAAAGAGGGAAATTGCAGTCTTACTGTCTATAGAATATACTATATTATAAAATATATCATTAGATAAAATCAGAAGTCTTACATCTATAGCATCTGAACAAAACATTTTTGTTACACTGTCAAAACTATATTATGATTTTATCAAAGGATTTTTATATATTCTTTAAACCAAAATACTGCCTCGGTCTGAAAATCATTATTAAAATATCTTTTTCTATAAAGTTACTTTACAGTTTTAGATTAAACTAATGCAGTTATGTTAATGTCATACTAAATAATATAAAAATAATAAAAAATCGTGATTTTTAATTCGTATTGAGATTTAAAACAATATATTTTGAAGTATCTCATCTTCTATAAAAATGTTTTATTATATATATATCATCCTCCGTAACGACGAGGACTGTTCGAGTATTTACTCTCGTCACCGATACAAATTCTACTTTCTACTCCGTCTGGTCCGAAAAATGCCAACGGGGATGAAAATTGACACTGGCTCAGGGGCGGAAAAAAAGATTTATGCATCTTAAAAATTGAAGTTGTTTTCATTCTGAAATACTAAATTCAATTCGAAAATCGTATTATTAATTTTTCCTTTAAGTTTGTTGAGATAACAGTTTTTATATTACAGTAAATAATAAAATTAGAGATAATTACTCTTATAAATTGAACTCTTAACCACAGGTAATTTCGAAGAATATTTGAAGTTTAATGAGCAACCTTTTACAATGTAGCATTGCGTTTTTTCTGAATTTCATTGCCAAAAATTCAACTTGCCTTGAATTATTCGCGAGGAAAACTTACGCTTGACTGTAAATTTTTAGCCATAAAAGTTGATTCTATGAGATAGCTGAAAATACCAATTCAACACATGTATCCATAAAGTTCCTCACAACAGTGAAATATATTTTCAGTTTTGTATATAATTTATAGATGATAATATATAAAATATAGTAATTCAACTATATAGGATAGTTCTAAATGATAAAACTGAGTAATATCTTGGTACGATCAATGAATCATTTTGTTTCTACAAAGGCACGTTTCAACCTAAGAGAATATCACATTTCCGTCTTTTATTATAAATAGTTCATTGGAAATTGATGAAAAAGCATAAATGTTTGATAGTTTTCATAATGTCCGTACGTTATTTGAAATGCGTTATCTTTCAATACTTAAAACCTTATACAATTATATCTAATAAACTATTAATTTAGTGCACATTAACAAAATCAGCACATGAATGCCCGGAATTCGAAAACTAGTAAATTTTTGATTAAAAAATTCCAGTCGTATAAATCTTGAATCGAACTGAGCTTGAAATTGTATTAAAGTGATAAACTTTGCTGGTAAAATTATTATTTTTATCTTTCCGGCTGATTCACTGAATTGCGTAATAATATCAAGAAATAATTTCAATCAATCAATTTTGTTAAAGTTCATTAAAGCTAAATTAATTTTGGATACCGAAAAGATAAATCTGGCCTAAGCCAATTTTCTCTGATGACAAGTTATGTTATCGCTCGGTTTGTGTATTTTATTGAGCTCGAAGGAAATGGCTTAGGAAAGCTGCACTATTTTTTTATTCTTCTTATTCGGATGTGAGCTTTAAAACGAACTGGCTGATCAGTTCGTTCTAATGTTCGAGCGGTAGGAAGTCGGCGATAATTCATTCAGCGGCAGAATATTCATCAAGGGTGAAATATGCCTGTAATTTATACAGCATTGATTTATCATTACATTGTGTTTGGGTTTGGTCTTTTTCGGTGCCGTAAAAGGAAAAAATAACAGCGCGCGGCGACTAACGTGCTGGCCGCTTAATGAAAAACTTGGCTGTTCCTTAAGATCGTCAAGAAATCCCGTTTCTATACATAGTGCAGCACCATGAAATCCTAAGTTTAGAAGCAATGCATAAGTTGACGCTCCTCGTATTTTCTCCTGACTTAGCTCACCCCGCATCTATATTTATAACTACCGTCATTACTTATTAATGCGTTTTGTTCTCCATTATTTGGTCGCGGAAGAACGTTTGTCCATATTTTTAATTAACAGGATCAAATTTACAACGCGAAACTTGTCTCAAATATCAATTTCAAATTCACTTCGACAAAAGTAATTTCAAAGACAAAGAATTATGTGCTGTAGTGTTTAATAATTCCGCTTAAACTTCGTCGCGCCACTGCCGGCTCTCGCCAATTTGTGTTTTAATTCAGTTCTACAAAGCACCGTGTAACAATAATTTACAAAAACTTAGCGCTCCAACGAAATTGCTAATCGATGACTCTCGGGGCGAAAGCTTCGCTTTATTTCACGAGCACCTATTGTTTCCCGACTGACGGCCAATTATCCCAACGATCGCTGCCGATAAGTCGTCTTATTTGCGGCGGGATTTATTGAAAAACAGAATCACGACGTAATGTCATCCGTTATTATTTCAATACAGAGCGCGCTAATAGTGTCATTCACATCGAGACGCGAATTAATCCTCATGTCCGCAAATTGCATTTGCTGCGCACCAATTAGCGCGCCGTTCGTTCCGAGAAATGAAAATCATAAAATTTTTCTTAATTCGTCAAATTGCTGTGTCAGTGCACTTGTACGGAAACGTTCAATAACTGCCGCTGATTGCGGCATTGTCAACAAAGTTTAATATAAAAATCGGGTCAAGAGTTGAACGCTTTTGCAAGACAGAAGCGTGTCAGCGCATCCACCGGCAGATGCCAATTTTTGTAACGGTCATTAATTAAAGCGCGGCGACGCTGCTGAACATAAACACACCGCAAATCATGCCAGCAAGGAACTAACGACAAAAACCAAACGAAAGAGTAATGACTCTGGCCTCGTAATCGAATATGCATCAATATTAATGCGCTTTTCTCTTCGAACTTCCCAGTCGCGTTTCACGTCAACTTTCTTTCGTGCGTCTTCAGAAAGAACAAAAAGCGGGAAAAGAAAAAGAATCGTCGATCAAGATTGCCGAGCTGTTTTGTGAATAAACATTAGGCCTGTGTTTATGATAGCCAATAATATTTAGATCACATTACCGTGCATCTAAACCATCAAATCAGGATATCGTATTTAAAGAATAGAACGAAATCGCTTTCAAACAAAATGGCCGCAATTAAATCATGACAGCCAAATTGCCTTATTCATTGAACAAACATGATTTATCATCAAACAAAGATGAACACTTTATTTGCGTCCGAATAAAGCTTATATTACAATTTTAAATGCTGATGGTATAGTTTTGTAACGGACTTAAAAATGAATCTCGAGAACAAAATTTCGTCGCTATAAATGGACCGTATGAGTAACATAAGTCAGACACATTTATAGAATATATGCCAATACAGTACCATTGATGGGACAATTATGTAACGAACTTTTACAATCTGTAACTTCTACATGTTTTTAACTATATGATTTATTCAAAGGTAAAATATAAACTTGTTTAAAGAAATATGTTTGTAAATTAAATGTATAGATATTTGGTCAAATTTACACATGGATTATGGTTTATACCGTATATGGAGATTTTCGCATTTTTTGAAATTTATACTTCACAAATTGTATTACAAATAAAGCAATAAAGCATTGGGATATATATAATATTATTTATCATGGTACAAACGATTATTGCAAAAGCAAACATTAGTTTTTACGGCTACATTGACACAGTATTCAGCAAAAAATAATACTATTTGGATTAAGAGTGATCTCAAAGTTGAATTCAAAATGTTATAGTGTTGAGATTAGAATGTTAAATTGTCATTTACTTAATGTAGAATCTACATTGAAGATGTTACATCGACTTGAGTGTAATTTATCCAGTGTAATTTCACATTAAGTTAATGTTTAATATAACATTCTAAACTCAACTTTATATCATTTTAAAATTAACTTTCGGTTAATGTAAATTCAAATATATAGTATTATTATTTGCCGGGTAACTAGATTGACATAGTAAATCGTACTTTGTGTTTCTTTTTCTCCGTACAGATCAGATCAAACATATCTTCATATAGACATATATGATGTATGTCCGAAAAATATGTCTTTAGCATATATGCCCATATATATCTTGTTTCAGATGTTTATCATTGTGGAGTTATGAAGTTGAAAATTGCACGTTCGAAGTGCGAAGATTCATTTCCGCGGAACGATATTATTCAAAACTGATACAAGTTTTCAAACGCAAGAGCAAAAAAAGTGAAATATCATATACGATTTTTTTTGTCTTTTTGCAAAACCAAATCGCCGGTTGAATGACCGTCGATTGCGCGTGAAATTCATTCGGTAACAAATGGACCAATGAAACAAAACTTGCGTTTTTTCGTTATTTTTTATCGCAGCGTTTTTGCTTTTCTTCGGTTCTAACGAAAATCGTAGCTGCACTCCGGAAAGCAAAGTTGCGCGTTATTGATAAAACATGAAAATAAGTAAATGCAGAGCACTCGTGTCCGAGCGCAAAAAACACGCGGCTGCGCAAAAAGCACAATAAAGGCGCGCACGAATATTTGGAGCGTTATTTCAAAGTTACGAAGAGGGTACGTCGGGTTAATGGTGCGGGTTTAAAGGGGTGTAAAAAACATTAGGATTTATGACGCCGGGAAGCTGCGGTCCGCCCAGCCTCTTGTACAAAGTGAATATTTAATGATGCTTTATCAAAATGCCTGCACTCCTGATGCGTTTGTTGAATTACAATTTTATCATGCAAATTGCATTTGTCTCACTTAAATTTCACGGAAGTCAAAACAGAGGGCGTATAAACGCGACGACGAGACTGAAACGAAAGTTCACACTGCTTGCAGATAAAATATATCCACGATGGCAGCGAGACCACCGAGGACAGCATGATTTTGGAAATCACACTGCTCGCCGGCTCCGGCTACACGCTGCCAAATTACTTGCAAGGACGTCTCAGGTTTCCGCTGCACGTCAACGTCACGTCTGTCAATGACCCCCCTTCGCTCAGAATACCAACATCCAAAGTGCTGCGGCTCGCGCAAGTAAGTTACAAAAATAAACTGCCGCTCGTTGTTCAAGTCCATGTTTTTTGCTCCATCGAAGAGTAAATAACGTAGCGTACCAAGTTAATGAACTTCCTTTGTTCGTGCGCTATATTTTCAATAATGATGCAGTTTAATTGCATGCCAATGATCATTCGTATTCGACCTTTTTATTCCTCTTCTACCGCTGATTCAATACTCAATCGAGTTGATATTTTTCCGTAATTACAGATCCGTTACACGAATATACATATTCATTCAACTTCAATTCAAACATTTTTAGGTTGGAATTTCGGTTATTAAATTCTAGTTCAAATGTTGGTCCACAAAACTATTTACGTACTCAGAAAATGGTATTATAAGGAATTGGTCGAAACGTATATGTGAAGGCCGGCAACGTTATATATATTGTAATGAATAGTAACAATGTTATTATATATAAACGCAAGTTGGTTTCTAACCTCCGTTGAGTTCGCGGAATATGTATTCATGTGTATATATATGTTGATGGAAAAGTAAGTTATATGAATTGAAGTAATAACGTTTCGTTCAAATAAGAACATTAACTTCTTAAAATATGTTTATGCAAACGTTTTTCAATTTTCAGATTTCATTTTCATATGTGTTATACAAATATTGTACTAGTGATCAAGTCATTTATCTGCATGTAAAGCGCCTGAATATTACATTAAATAATGAAGTGTAGTATCCGAAATATCATGAAATAATGACAAGTTATGATAGTTTTATACTCAAAACATATTATAAATACATATATTCTCTATCAAATTTTCTGTATTTTTATTTATAAATTTATTGCGAACCGATAAATTAAATTAACCTAAAAACAGTTTATATATATTTATTTTTACAATGGTATTTTCCATTCCAATTTTTCATTAGAATTATTTGTAAATAATAAAATATAAAGACTTTTTTTCTTGTTAAATAATGAATATTTTTATAGAAAAATATAGTAGAGCTAGGTTGTCTGAATAGATTTTTGTATTACACGATTGAATATCTCCGTAATTTTAACACTAAATTATCACTTTGTATTTATTCGTTTCATTATACTCAGTTTTGATTTTAATTTAAGCTCAAACTAAAATTATCGATTATGATATTGTCATATATATTTATTGAAAGCGGCAAAAACATTATATTGAAAATGAATAATATAAATTTGATCAGGGATGTTTTCAATTACGTCATGTTATTTCTGTATACATAAATTTTATTGTGTATAATTTTTGTTCGTTTTAAAAAATGTTCAGCATATTTATATGCATGAATAACCATTAAAAACATACAATGTTTCATAATATTATTAATTGTTAGATATTGAATTCTTTTTTAAATGATAAAATATAAATGAGGAATAACAGTTGATGAATAATTAAGAATTCAAATAAATTTTTAACGAATTCAAAACAAATTTCGGAACAATGAAAGTCTTCTCTAAATCACTGTTTTCCAATACACGTGATTTTAGTACAAATTTGCGCTACATACCGTATCAACAACGATATGTATATAACGTATGTTTATAGAGATACAGTAATTACATTCTACCTTATGATATCATTTTGTCAAAGTTAACATATTTTCAAAATAATTTCTTACATATTTGCAGCTATTCAATTAAAGTAAAATCAAAATGCTTAACATTTATTACCAAATTGTATTAAAATTGTAATATTGTAACGAATTGTATTTTAAATCTAAAACATCTTTATCTTAAATGTTCTCAAATATGGATTACTAAAGAGAATATGATTATTCTCATATTTTTATTCTTTCGACTTATTTCAGACATTTTTCACTTGTTTTAGAATGTCTTAAAATTCTAAAACATTTCATAATGAATATCGCTGAAATTTTCAACCTAAGTCAGACTGTTGAAAAATATAATTTCCGAAGTAATTACTCGAATGTGAAATAAAATTCTACTTACAAGCATAAATTAACATCACACATTCAGTGACTCGTTATTCAAGAAGTATTGCAACATTTGCTGATTTAACAAATTCAATAGCTACGGGGATTCCAGAAGAAATTATTTTTCTTCGAAAACAGTGAGGTGTTTATTTAATAATCTTTATGAAGAGTGCTATGCGGATATTTCTGTTTGAAGTTCATGTGGAAGTAGGTATAAAGGAACGTGAAAGCAAAGGTGAACATTCCGACAAAGAGCTCTTGATATGAAGGGTTCTTTGTAGGATTATGGATAATTTAATTTGCCTGGTGCAACTTGAAAAATCATTTCAATGCTATATGTGAAGGTATCTGCATACCCAGTTGTTCCAATTATTTGTGTTTTTCGGTACGAAAATTCATCATGTACTTCAAACGATTACGTCAGCAACGGCATAACTGCGGCGCAATTATTAATCTTGCTATTGATTGCTCGTAAACGAGATTCAGTCTATCAAATGCAATTGCTGCGGACTGGCGTTCGATGATTTTTAATTTCACCACAGCATTCGAGATGCACGAATATTTTTCAATTAAAACCAAACCTTTATCTGTAATAAGCCGGATGGCGTTACAAAAGCTGTTGCGTGATTGGTTAACATTTGCATTGTGATTTAGGGCACAAGGAAGGCGCTGAGCCGGGACCTGATTTGGGCTGAGGACCCGGACACCCCCTCGCAAGCCCTGGTTTACAGTGTGCTGCGCTCGCCCGCTGACTCCGGCCACGTTGAAAAAGTGTCGAATCTGTCGCAGCCCATTGACACGTTCAGCCAATCTGAATTATCGCATGGTCTAATCGTGTATGTTCATCGGGGCAATGGTAATTTATCAACAATTTACAATGAACACACAACCAACTCAAACCAATCGATTCGCGCAATTCATTATTCACAATCATTCTCTTTTTGCGATTGATAACAGTGGTTCGACTGATGGGACGAACAATCGCGCGTACCAATCAACCAATCAGCGACTCCGCTAATCAGTGCTTGTCTACTGTTTCAGCGAAACCGGACTCCTTGCTTGGGTTGAGGGTCAGCGATGGTATCGAGAGCAGCGAGCCGGCTTATCTGCGGATATCGGCTTACCCGCTGCAAATCAAGCTTCTACAGAACACCGGTTTAGTTGTGGTTCACCGATCCTTCTCCTATATAACATCAGCCAACTTGTCCTTCGGGACCAACGCCGATGACCCCAACCTCGAGCTCCGCTGCGAGGTTGTCGTGCCTCCTCAGTATGGCAGCCTACAACGGATTGACGAACACTCCGGTGCGTGGAATAACGTGGACAAATTCAGTAGCAAGGACATCGAGAACCACTCGCTGAGATATGTGCACAGCGTCGGCAGCCCGAGTCAGGACGAATTTAAATTTCAAGTGAGCGTGCGGGAAGTGCGCACTCAACAAGTGTACGACTTCCGAATCACGTTTATTGATCTAGAGCTGAGGGAGCTCCGGCGCCACGCGATTAGTTTTTCCAACACCTCGGAGACTCAGATCAACGCACAAGCCTTCAAGTACCAGACGAATCCACTCGTCATCGCACCGAATAAGATCGCGGTAACGTTGACAGAGTCACCCAGGTTCGGACGCTTAACTTTAGATCGATCGGAACTGAGGCCGGGAAATACCTTTACTCAGGAGGATGTTGATATGAATAAAGTCAAATACAGACTTTTCCGGAGCGCGTACTCGCCAATCGAAGATTCATTTAGGTACCAAGTGACGGCGCCACAGTGTTCATCGATAACATCAACTATGACGTTACGGTACCAGTTGACAGATGGCATCAGAGTTCCGGAAGCGGTTGAAAAATTGAAAACCGTTGAGGGTTCGAAAACAGTGCTGCAAATATCTGGGACCAATTTCAAAGATTTCGGAGTAACTTTCTTGACGTTTAATGTTACCAAAGAGCCGCAACATGGCTGGTTGGCAATCTCTGATGGCTCGAGTGCCATTTTGAAGGCAAATGTTAACGCGTTCAATTCGCAGGATTTGGAAACCCGGTCTGTGTTTTATGTGCACGATGATTCGGAGTCGATTGAGGACGAGTTCGAGTTTCTGGCGGTGTCGATGGACTCGACAGATTTTATGTACGTCGGCACTTTTCGAATAGCTGTCGAATTGAAGAACGATAATCCCCCGGAACGAGTTGACCGGAAAGTATTTAACGTCGTCGTAAAGGGGGATAAATTGATTACGAGCTCGGATCTGAAATACGTCGATAAAGATTTGGATACCAAGCCGAGTGACATTAAGTATAAGATGCTGAGTCTAGATAACGGCAACATTTGTCTCATTTCAAATCCGACGGCTCCGATCTCGGAGTTCACCCAAGAGGACATCGATAATGGTCACATTTTATTTAGGCACAGCGGTCAGACGCGTGGCAGCTTTGTGTTCAATGTCAGCGACAGCGGGCTCTCTGTTACGGGCTCGCTGGAAATTTACGCCAGTGCGCCGTACGTTCGGCTCAAGTTGAACCATAAATCCATCGTGCAATTCAACCGCAGCGTCACGTTGAGTCCAAAAGAGCTGGCCATCGAGACGAACTTTTTCGCCAAGAACAGTGACATTAAGTACGCGATTTCAGAGAAACCCCGTCACGGTGTTCTGATGAAGGGGAAACAAGAAATCACGCACTTCGATCAAAACGAGCTGACCCAGAAAGCGATTATATACCGCCACTTAGGGAGTTCTTCTCCGAAAGATAACTTTAGATTCAAAGTGTCTGTCAGAGGCGCAGAAACGGAAGGCATTTTTACCGTTCAAATATATCCGGAAAGTTACTGGGAGCCCCTCATTATACAAAACAATAAAACGGTTTTCGTCGAGGAAGCGACGAGCGTTCTTCTGAGTAAAATGAGCTTGGAAGTGATGCATCCGAAAATACCTCCATCCCAGATCACTTACTATGTCAGAGAGTGGCCGCAAGGTGGTTACTTGGAGGTCCAAGACGACCACGCAGACGAATCCAAAGAAGATTACAGTGGTCACGCTGTCAAGCATTTCGAGCAGAATTTAATTAACGAGGGTCGAGTTTATTACGTGCAATCCGCACCTAACCAAACCACCGATAAATTCATCATCGACGTCACCAATGGCATCTCTTGGCTATATGGACTCACCGTTCATTTCGTAATCATCCCTGACAAGTTGTACGTCGGTGCACATAATTTCAGTGTCGTCGAAGGCAAAAGCGTAATATTACGCGATACGAATTTCTACTCGATGACTTCGTACTATTTAGGAAAAATCACCGATTACAGAATTGTGGAGAAACCCAAGCACGGTATCATTTTGGACTCGACGAAAAATGTACAGATTAAGAAATTCACGCAGAAAAATCTCAATGCAGGAGTAATTCTTTATAGACACGGGGGAGATGAGTCGGCGGTGGATTCGTTCAAAATGACCGTTACTGCTGCAGATAAAACCAGCGAGCCGTTTGAAGTGTGGATTAATGTTCAGGCCGTTAATGACGAGACGCCAATTTTGATGCAGAAAAACGCGCTGACTATCTGGCAAGGTAGCTCTGTGGTTTTGGAATCGTCCAAATTGAACGCGATAGACAATGATACGTTGCCAGATAACATAGTGTATAATATAACGAATGTTAGAAATGGATATCTCGCTTTAATCAAACATTCGGGAATTGAAATTTTCAACTTTACACAAAAACAAGTTGATGATTCCCGGATCATTTTCACTCACACAAGTACGTATGGTCATTTAATTAGAATACTTCAATACATCATTTATTTTGAAATGTGGCATTGAAATAGAAAATATATTCAAGGTTTGATTCATAAAAATCAATATGAGAAACAGTTGAATTTAATTTTACTGGAAGGAACAAAATAAAATATAAAAAATATGGTTTCTCTTGAAATTGGGAAACATTGTTCTATTATTTTTATCAGTTCGTTTCGTTTGATTAATAACGTTAACCAGTTTATTACGATAGAATAACTTGAGAATGATGAATCTTTCAATACTTTTAATCATGCATTTTTTGCAGATGGATCCGATGCAAGCTTTTCTTTTGTTTTGACTGATGGTGTCCATGTGACCGAATCATACACTATACCAATATCAACAAAACCTGTTTACTTGTCAATTGGGAATAATAACCTATTCAATGTTTTTCCGCTAACAAGAAAAGCTATAACGAGTAACTTTCTACTGACGACATGCTCGGATGAAACGAGAAATATAAAATACGTTATACGTGATGGCCCACGACTGGGTAAAATTATTATGGAGACCGAAGATGGAACGTGGCTGGAAGTTAATCAGTTTACTCAGCATGACATTAATCAAAGTAGAGTTACTTATGAACATACCAAGCAATTTATGGACTTAACAACCAATGATTCGTTCACATTTGATATCGAAGCTCATTACGCTGCCTCGCTGAGAAATCAGGTAAGTTTTCAAAATATGGTTAAAGTCTCGAGTTGAAGACGCAATTTCACCGTTAAAAATGAAGTCAATAAAAATGCCTTTGACATAAAATATCACAATCTTTCGTACTCGATAAATGGATTATGTTTATTTAATATTAAACGTTGGAGCTGCAGACGACACTAATGTAGAGAAGTAATTTATGAGATTTGCATTGATTTCCAAAGAATCGTATTACCTTGTTATATGCTCACGTAAGTTTCATGGTGAGTAGCTCTGAATGAAAAGGGATATTATGGAGAATAAATTTCGCCAAAAGTAATGTCACAATCAATAACGATTTGAAATTCATCGTGAATTGTCGTCACGATGTTTTCGTAGATAAAATTGCATTAAAACACCAAGCATAAATTATTAGCCTACAAAAATAAGTATCAGCGACATTTTTCATATAACTGCCATGCATATATGCATTTCAGGTTTTTCGAGTGCAGATTTCAGTGTCAAGTGGTGGATTGAATCGTTATATACCTCTCCAGAGTGTGAGAGTTCACGAAGGTGGTTCTGCGAATGTAATTATGAACATCAGTGGCATCATTCAATTTCTTCGCGCTAAAGCTGGCATTAGTGAGCCGTCTGTTCTATCGACTTTAATATCTCAGCCATCGCACGGCCACGTGATGCTGCAGCCAGACTTGAACCTCACCACCTTTAACCAACTACAGATTGAGAGTGGCAACATCTTATACTTCCACGACCATTCGGACACGCTCGAAGACCGGATAGATTTCTCGTTATATCTGACGCCTGGACACGTCCTTTTGTGCAACGTTTCGGTGCCCGTAACAATAATTCCAGTCAACGACCAGCCGTTCAAGTTGATCACGAACAAGCCGTTCATCAAAGTAGTGCAGAATCAAAACAAAACTATAACACGCGATGATTTATTAACTATTGACCCCGACACCGGGCCGGAAGAGATCGTCTATGACGTGATCACCGGGCCAACGTTTGGCAGGCTCTTGCTCTTACCGTTTGATCAAAACGCGTCCGAGGTACGCCAGGTGAATAAATTTTCCCAATACGACGTCGACTCTTCTCGACTCGTCTACGAACACAACGGCCCACTTCAAGCAGCTTCCATCTATTTCCGCGTATGGGATGGCCTATTCAACCCGGAATACGTTATTTTTACTGTGCACGTTCTTCCTATCCGGCTCAACATCACCGTGCCAAATTTCGTTAGCCTGCAACAAGGCTCAAACGTCGCTTTGATCTCGGAAGATAACGTGAAACTCGACACGAACGCGCGCCAAGATCTTGTGAGTTACGAAGTTTCGAGTAGTCCAAAGCACGGCGTGCTCTACGTCAGAGACAAAGCAGTGGTGAAATTCAAACAAACGGATCTACTCTCGAAAAGCGTTGTGTACATGCAAACAGATATGACAGCTTCCAACGATAGCCTAGAGTTGACAGCTCAGTTAAGTACTTTTCAAGTGAAAAATATTCAGGTTGAAATCAAGGTGATACCATTGATGATTGTTAATCCCTTGGTTGTTCTGACTGGAGAGAAGAAGCAAATATCTTTACAGGTGATGGATGCGACACCACTTGCCAAACTGACATCCAGTAATCCTGTTTACACCGTTCTCAAGAAACCTAAATATGCAAAAATCAAAAGAATCCTTAGAAGCACTCTGCCTTCTGGCGAAAGAAGGGGTATGAGGGAAAAGGAAGTCCGAAGGTTCTCCCACCAAGAGGTGGTTTCTGGTGTCATATATATGGTCGCCAAGAAGATTCCTACCATGGAGTACGAAGGTGTGCTAGATAGTTTTGTCTTTTCCTTGTCTGCGGCTATTTTCCAGCCAGCCATAGGTGAATTAACCTTCCGCATTCGTCTGGACATGGAAAACTACAATATGACTCTTGGAGGACCGATGGATCCAGTTGGTCACGAAGGTGAAATGGCTATTGCACCAAATATGAGCAGCGACTACTTGCTCATCCTGGGGATGCTGATGGGTGTGTTTTTGTTGGGAGTCGTCGTTATTATCACTATCAAGTGCAAGCAGAGTAGGTACAAAAGGGCAGAAGTGGACGATAACAAGCAAGACACGACACCTGCGGTTGGTGTGATTCCTCTTCCCAGGCCACCGGACCATCTAATGCCGACGACGCCGCACTTGAAACGATTCACTAACGACCACAACAGCTTGTCCTCCAATACTCCGATGCCTCCATTGGGCTCTATGACTTCGACTTTGCCCCAGTGCAAGGTCATACCATTGACTCCGTTGGAAAACATAAATGGCTCGGAAGCCGATGTATCCGCGAGATATCCCTATGGAGTGGCAGATGGAGATGAGTGGAGCACTTTTGAGTCGACGAACCTGCCATGCCAATCAGCGACGAATCAAAGAACGAACCCTCTTTTGAGGCGGAATCAGTATTGGGTGTAGTACGAGGCCTACTCTCGCCGTTTGCGAGAAACCGGCCGAGAGTTCTGTAAAACGAATTCTTAAAGACTGTCACAGAAGACTTCTTTGCGGTAGATTTTCGAATAACTTTTGTATAAATGCATCTACTTGGTTATTCGAGTTTGAATGATGTTCTGGAATCTCGGGAAATTTTAGTTCGAGAAATTCCTTTGAAATCGGAGATTCTTTTTCGGTCGTATTTCAATGGGAAATAAATGCGGGATCCTGAAGTAATGTTTCTCGGATTAAATGTAAGCGTTTATAAACTTTTTGGGAATTTAATTAACTTTCATTGACCTGTCAATAGTATTACTAAGTGCGGAATAATGAACCGGATCCAAGTCAGAGGAATTTCTTGAATTAAGATGATTTTTGATTCATAAGAATTAATTGTGCCTAACAAAGAGGATTTGTGAAGCATTTCTGCTGTTGCAGATAAATCGATATATATCTATATCTATATATATATTCATGGGGATATATATATAGGTATGCACATAGTTATACATACTTATGTATGTAAGATACAAAAGTCAATATACGATAATATTATTTCAGCTAATGTAATAACAAAAATAAACGAATCTCTACTGAATAGGTCTAATAAGATTAAAACATAATCTCGCAATGAATTATTTTTTAATAATTTCTGTTAGTCGTATCCTCTATCAATGATTTATTTTAGTTCATATTTTCATGAAATTATTTTCGCTCGGTTTCGAACTGAAACTGATTTGATATACATAATTCAAATACATTCATTTTTTATCGAAAGGAAAAATCCAGTCTTGTAAATAAATTTACATCATTTATCATATTTTTACAATGATGAAAGCTGAGCAACGAAAGCAACGTTATTTGATACATTAATTAATGGATTATTACATGTATAGTAAATGGAAACATTTATTAATAATGCAGATGTGCTTCACAAAGTCAAATATATGCACTATATACCTCAAATGCGTAAAGTAACTGTGATGTTTACAGTTACTTTATGAATATAGTTTTAATTTCGTGCTTTTGAGTCGAATAATCACTACTGATGGCGATAACATTTACAGATTTTTATAGCGATGACTTTCTTAGGAGGATAAAATCAATTACAGCGGTCTACACATAGACAGCGAATGTCGCCTGAAATGTTCATGTAATCGACCGTATTAAAACTGCCAAATAACGTTTTTTGTGGAAAAAAATGTGTTTCTATTTCTTTCTTTGAAACAATTTAACTGCAGAATTTGTTTCTAAATCCAATCAAATCAGTTGGATAAATAACTAGAAAAGATACTCAACGACGAACTAAAACAGAAAAGCTGAAAACGAGTAAAACAACTTCCGGAGACGATAAATTGATTATTTTTATAAATGTTGAACAGTACAAGAGTATGATAGTAAAACAAAAATCCTAACATAAACTTGCGACTATAAAATCATTTCCATATTAAAACAAAGTGGCTATTAATTACAAATCTACGACTGAATATATGGGTAGAATAATTGCATTGTAACTGCCATTTATTCTGTAATAGTGTGACATGTGTTTGTATAAAGTAGATTTTATGTTGTCAATCAAATGATTTGTGATGACATTGACAACGACAAATTCTGTAAATTAGAAACTAAAGATATAAAATGGTACTCAACTTTATTACTCTTAACCAAAATTTTCATTTAACATGATATAATTTACCAAATTCATTAAATTAAATATATTTATATTTAACATTTTAATATTTTCGATAGAGTTTAGATTTCGATAGACTTTTTAGAGTGATATTGTATCTGTATATATGAAGAAATAACTATGATGTATATAATAAATGATAAACATAATTTATTCCTATTTGGAAACATAGGAAATATACTTTGAAAAACCAAAGTTTATAATAATTGTAAATTAAATTTTAGTCAATTAATTGTTTTACACGCAGAAATATTACACTGCAATGTAATATTCGCAATTTGATGACTAGGAAGCATATGTAAGCGCAACATTTATTGTTAATATAATTTCTTCTTATCATGAATTTTCTGCAATTTAATTAATAAGTGATATTGAATTAATTTATTCATTTTCAATATGTTTTAATTTGAAAATAATTAAATACAATATATGATTTTTATCAGTTCTACTTTTTTGGCGATTTCTTTGATTAAACCTTTTTTATACTTTATATTTAATTTTTATTTAATGAACTACAAATGAAATTATTTTAAATACACATTGAGCAAATATCAATGTTCTAATACTAAACCGACGACTCAAAACTAATTGTAGATAAAAAATATCCTGTGCAAAAACATGATACAATCAAAAATGCATTCGAAATGAAAAAATACAAAACTTTGATTAAAGATTGTGGTGGTAGTACTTTTACGCTTGAATATTTTTATCTTATGAAAATTTTTTGTCGTTCGATAGTTTCTCAAGGCAAAATAAATAGCTCAAAATTACATAAGAACAATTTCATAATAAAACTTTGAATATTTTCAATGCACGTTTATATTTAAAGTTATAGATCCGAATTGTAATTTTTATACAAATTTTAGAAGATTAATAGAACAACCTGCATTGAATTTCTATCGAAATTTATCACGAAATAAATAATTTTGAAATAAATTTGAATCACAGCGATGATTTTACGATTCTGTGAATATTCATGGTAACTATAAAGTAGTTTATGTATTTGTCGTTATTATTAGTGATTAGTTACGTTTTAGATTTTATAACAATATACGTCCACTATTTCGTTAAACTTAAATATGAGCTTCATTTTTTAACCTTCTAAAGCAAACTGTTTTGAAAAATTTAGATGAAACATTTGTTATGAAATAATTGTTGATGAAAATATGACTTGTTACTTTCGACGCAAAGATCAAACATGACTTATAGTAAATTTAAGTACAATATTTGTTTTTCGAAAAAATGTAGTGGTTAAAAGAATTAGATTTTTTGTAAGTACCGAAAAGGAATAGTGCCAAATTTCTAAAAATTTAATTTTGTATCAACTTTTTATGCAGTATTGTTAGTTAATCATTTTTATTTAAATATAAAATTATTATAATTACAATAAAGTGAATGTAAAAAATGTTCATTTTGCCAAGTGATTCTTTACCCTTTCATACCCATAGAATTAAATATTCAGATAAAATTTTCAATTGTGAAAATTAAATTATATCCAATAGTTGAAATTAATGCTATAATCTAACGTTTTATGAAGTATAAACTATCATCTTATTTGAAAATATTGTCACGTATACAAGATTTGTTCTAAGTTTCATCAAGCAAATCTGCAATTGAAAGTTTGGTAAGTTCACTCATAAAGAGAACGTATTATACTGATTCTTTGAAGAATCAAGTGTAATTTCATTGCGATTGCGAAAATGAAAATTACAGTATTTTAATTAAAAAAGAACCAATTTCTAAGTGTGTTGCTCAAGTTTCTCAAATTAAAGTAACTTAGAATCGATTTTTATACATTAAATAATATAAAATGCTTTTTCATCGAAGTAAATTGCGTAAAATTAACGTACTAAAATGATTCAGTAGTATTTCATTGTGTGGTAAAGTATCTGTTTCTCTTTTTTTTCATAAATTATATTTTTGATTAAAAACAAGTTTGCATGCATACTTATAATCAACATCCAGATTATTATAATATTTTCGTGTAACGTTCTTGCAGTAATAAATGAAATATAAATAATGATTATCCAATAAAAAAATGCTGTAAAAGAAAATAACAATTCCTCGGTTGAGTATTTTTAGCGAAATCCGTCAGGTGCCTAAAAATTAAAGTATCTGTGAAACATTTCCTTTTGTTATAAATTTACGTTTATGTGCTTCAAAAGATAATCTGCAATAACGTCCAGTATGTGAATCTCGAAATTTATACTACTATTTAGAGCACTTTAAAGACTAAATAATTAAACATAGTAGATATGTTGATTAAAGCAGCATAGCAGTTCTGAAAATCAAAGTAATATACCTCCATTTCCAGTTGACAATTTAATGTTTTTTATCCAAAATGTGTCACGGCTTTAACAATATAAAAACGAGAAAATTTTACTTACTTTGTAGAATTAATAATATGACTAAGTTTTGAAATATATTCTCTAAAAGCTTTGTAATAATTAGTAAACTACAAAGTTTAGGCCAAATACAAAAAAAATGTTAATGTACTTTGACTATGCACATTAAAATCAACGTAAGACCCAATTATTCAGAAACAAGAATATATATACAACCACTATAAGAGAATGTTAGATTTATGATTAAAAATGTTCATTACATACTTTCATAGTGTGCGGAAAACGTCACATTTCATTAGAGTTGTTAGAAAAAGTACATAAAAGATTTCAATTTTCTGTTATCTGACTGCAATTTCTTTTCTTTTTTCTTTGGATATTTTTTTCAAATGAATTACTCGCAAATATTCTTACTTATATACGCTAAACATTCGCAAATTGTGTTGATTTTGTTTGTACATAAGTACAAAATAAGAACCTTAAATGAAAAAAATTATTAGTTTACATTTTTCTCCATTAAGTTAACAATTTGTTGCAAAATTTATATTTCATTTGATTAAAATTATTAAGTTGTATATTAATTTTATTCTACTGTCTTAAAATACATTACATATTTCTATTTTTTAAGGTTTTTTAATTTTGAGTTCCATTTTATGAAATAATAAAAAGTAAAACTTTATATTTTTCAGTTCATGTATAT
>JABFQD010001364.1:0-18655 GCA_022817045.1 Psix sp. ZL-2020 | reverse complement strand
GTATTATTCGTATTTGCTTGAATAACTATTTAGATAAAAATAAAACAGTTAACATAACAAGTATTAAACAATTTGTACATGAAAAATACGTGCATCAAACACAACAAGACATCGCTGAATTTACAAAGAATCTTGTACATAAACTCGATACTGTACTCTCAGTAGTAAAATTTAAAAAAAATATACTACGGCTTGTTTCGATAATAGATGTTCCTATGTAAACGAAATAGAAAATGAAGATACAATTTTCCTGATTCCAGTGAATTCGTTTAAAAACAAAAAAACAATTACTCTGAAAGAACTTCTAGACACAAATAAAATACAAAAAGCTCGAACGGAAGGAAAATGTAACAACTGCGGAAATAAAAATTTGTTACACAAATCCGAAGTGCATTCAGTAGGAAAATTCGTGATACTGCAGTTAGAATTATTTGAAAACAATAATGGACTTATTAAAAAAATTCCTATCAATTGCAATATTAAAGGCGTCTTAACAGATACAATCAAAATCGAGGGTAATTGTTATAAAGTAATAAGTGTATTATTACATCATGGAACTTCTATAGCTGAAGGCCACTATACAAGTTTTGTCAAAAAAGGTACATCATGGTATGAAACAAATGATTTACATATAACAAAAAAAAGGTGGCCAAACAGTGCAAAAAATGTTTATCTATTTATTCTAGAAAAATGATAACAGTCGATCATTCCGCTTAAATAATTAAATTGCAATAACAATACCATATTCTATATATTTTAATTAATGTTAATGATAGAAAGATGATTTTCTCTAACAAAATGTAAAAATATCTTCGAAAATTACAACAAAAATTGTAAACAGAACGGTAAGAGTTACGCAGATATATCATTTCCCCCAACAAAAAATTTTAATGGATAATAAATTAAAAAACCTAACAACTAAAAACAATTTCATTTTTTAAATAACCACCCTATATTATTTACGTAAATTAAAAATTTAATATTAGAACATTCAAATAAAAAATTACTAAATAAAAATATAATACAAAATAAAACAAAGTCTTACCGGACCAATTTTTACAATGTAATGGATAAGAATTGGCATTTATTTTTAAAATTTATTGAAATGATATAGGAAAGATATTCAATATATGAAATTGGTTTATTAATTTAGTATTTATTAAAATTTTTTGTTGGGGGAAATGATATATCTGCGCATTCAGTATTAAATTATATCTCTTACCTCCATTTGATATCAGTACTTTTTTAATTAAATATTCTAATATTAAATTTTGAATTTATGTAATAAAAGAGGGTGCTTTTTCAAAAAATGAAATTGTTTTTAGTTGTTAGGTTTTTTAATTTACTATCCATTAAAACTTTTGTTGGGAGAAATGATATATCTGCGTAACTCTTACCGTTCTGTTTACAATTTACAAAATACTACAATGTTTCTTTATCATTATAATTTTGTTACATTTTACTGAAATGAATTACTTCTATTAACTAAAAACATGTTTTTATTTTTTCTGTTTTCAAATTAAATAATACATTATTATATAAGGCAGAAATGGAATTTAAATCAATCCCTCTCAAACAAAATAAAAACAAATAAAATTAATTTTGAAAAATTAACTGCGTTTACGAAATCATAAATAGCAAAGATGAATAGTACGTAACAATGAAAAGACGTTATATGTTGGCAATCCACAAGAGTGCCAACATGCTATAGTTTCTCGGAAGGTAAAATATTGTGCGCTTAGGAATTTAAATATTTCAAATAATCAGTTTTTCACATTCAAGTTTTTATTTTTTTTAATATACATAAAATAAATTCAAATGTATAAACATTTTGAAGCTGATTGTTACATGGTTTATAACTATTTTTTTATTATTAAATATTATTATTAAATAATATTCTTCATGAAAATTAATTGAGTTTCTGATAACATCATTTGACGAATCAGTGTACTAATAACACTTCTTGATGATATTCGTTCCGCTATAGTTCACAGAGATATAACGGTTCTTGTTGGAAAAAAGCGTTCGTGAATAAAGAGTAAACAAAAATTCATATAGTCACATTTATAACTCGATTCTATTTATTTGATATATCTTCATTTTAAGGTTTTTCTGTCTCTTTTTAGGACTCTTTAAGATATAGCATGTGAATTTTATTATTATTTATTTTAAATAGAGAGTATATATTCCGCAAATATATATATTCGAACTTTGATTTTATTAAATGATTAAACATCTGACATATATATCTCAGGATTTTGGGTATCTAAAGTTAATTAAAGTGCACTATTTATTGAATAAGGTCATTGGTGTTTCACTGTGAAAGATACTCTATTTTTTATACAGATATATTGATTATTTTAAAATATTCAAACAAATTATTCAGCGTTAAACGAAACTAGAAATTTGGAATATTAAAAAAAAAGCTGAAAATTTGAGAAAAATGTACAAATTTGACAAAAAATTGAAGTCATTTTATTACTTGTTACAATTTTAAAGTAATTTTTAATTTTTTCAAACTTACTGAATAAAATGGTTTCATAGACAATATTAAACTATAACAAGAAGCATCACTGATGAGGAAACAGAAACAAGTTAATACTTTCTCTAATTATGGATCATTGTCAGTAAGGCTCATGATTCATGACGTTGGAGAGAGAGAACATTAAAACTGAATCGTTACCAAAAGAGTGAAAGTTTTATTTAACACTGGTTAAATTTTATATGAAATGAACTATTTAAAATAAATACTTTATAGTTTTTATCATATTATTACAAACATGTTTAACATAATTTATGTTGAACCATTTATTTATTTGAAGTTAGAAAATTGGATAATTAAATGACCTCATGCTTAATTATATTGAAATATATATATACATAACAATTACTTAATTTATTTTGTGCATTGTCTTGAATTAGCAAATTAATATCCTTGCTGAAGACTGATATAATTTAAATCCAATTTATTTGAAATATTTTGAATGAAATAAAAAATGTAACTTTTTTATTATGTTTGAAATATTTTTCTTTTTTTTATTTTCTTTTTCATTGACATTTGTTAAAGTCGTTTCGTCTTTATGAACAGGCAAACAAGGAAGTAGAAAAGTTTAACTTTAAACTTTAATATCAATTTCTGATGAAATTGTTGAAATGACCAGACACGCGTTAACTTAAGTTTCACCATTTTCAGAGAAAACAAAAATATTTATATTGTTTTATATATCTGTATATATACACAGTAATTTACTAATAATTGTTCAACTATTAAAATATTTCATAATAGTCTTTTTAACTCTTATTCATTTTTTATTTTTTATTCAAATTTTATTTTATATATAAACTTTATTTTCATTTATCTTAAAATTTTCTACACTATCGACTGTTGATAACGAATATTTGTGAATATAGGTTGAATTTATAATAAAGTTTATAAATACAGTGGCTCATTAAATTTAATTTACCATTGAAAGATACTTGCATTTTATCAATGTTCAAATCAATAATACAATATTTTTGTAGAAAATTTAAACACTTTTAATCTGTATGTCATAACAGGTCGTAAAAATCAATTAAATATTTCTTCTTTTAACATCTTTCATCATTTAATATCTTTTTGTTTTTTTAAATATACTATATATTTACTAAAATTTAAATCCCCTTTTCATGGTCCATACCTTACAGGTCAGAATCCTCGATATTATTTTCAGAAATTTCTCGAGGATTCGTGCAGATTCGTGCATGTTTGCGCGCATGCGCCGTACACGTTCCTTGTCAGAGAGCACTAATGAATTATCTGGTATTATTGTATTGTGCGTACTGCTGTAGTAAGGCTGTAGTAGTATATCCGTCGCCATATAATCGTTCATGTGTCTGTAACTCATATTCTCTTGTTTGGATCGTATATTTGAAGACGAGACACGACTATTTTTAAACATTTTAGTAAAATCATCCGTAAAACTACATCACCATAACTAAACGCGTACTTAGCGAAAGGTAAGGATTTTTAGTTCGACATTATTTACTCCAAAAAGAGCGTACATTCAGCATCGACACAGATTGTTTGACTGAACAAGAAACGATGTGCTTGATTTTGTTCTTATTTGGGTTGCTACAGCCAGTGTTTTGATAAAGTAATTTTAAACATCAATTAAAATTATATGTTGGTTAAAAGCAATGATGAAAATTAAAAGCTCAATCAACGGCATGTTTTTAATAAACAATCATTTTGAAAGATACAATTGTTTTCTTTCCTAGGTGCTGTTGACATTTCATTGATATTTGTCAAAGTACTTGGAATTTGTCAATGGTTAGTATCAAAATTCAACCTTAAATAGAACTTGATTTAGAACATTTTTTATTTTTTCATTTACAATTTTTAATTACTTGTAACTCTACTTAAATTATGCCAATATCTTTGTTTATACTTCGTGATTTTTAAACTTTATTACTGATTGATTTATCAAATGTTAAATGAATAATAGAAATCCGATTTTACATTGTATTTTATGTTTCAGAGTGCTATGATGGGTGGAACTCATTATCACACCCCTCAAACCATATTCCAGCATATGATGGGAGGCCAACCACATCCAAATCCCGACAGTCCACAATGGATGCAAATACCACAAGTCCCAGCAATGTCCATGCCTTGGGCTGTACCTTCGTCTCCCTCTGTCATAAAATTCGGCGAAGATCGGCCGCAAACAAGTTTTGGAGTGGGCTTACATCAAAAAAGAAAACTTGATCCATCTGATATGATAGAACCGTAAGTATGAACAATAATTTATATAATTAATAAACAAGTTTGAATTTACTTTTAACTCTGTAAAAACTTTTTGTCAAAATTCCTTTCTGATGATTGAAGAAAAAATAATCAGATATAACATTTATAATTATTAAAATGAAAATTCATATTACAGGAGACAGCATAAACAGTTTATCACAGAAGAAAAAATGGCCGCTCATTTTCAAGATTTGCATATAAGTACAAAAAGCTCAACTGGTCCAGAACCAGTGCCATCGACCTCCACTGCCTTTGAATTAGTCGAAAGTGCCAATTCAAAAATAGATCTTTCTGGTGATTTAGACATGGAGGGTCCTACGATTGTCGAACTTGAGACAGAGCAACAACCCTCTGGGCCAAGACTCATAATGTCAGAAGAACTGAAGAGACTGCAATCTCTTCGAGAACCGAGTCTTCCATCGTCTTTACTATCAAAACTGTGAGTTTCAAACTGTTGTTTTTAAGCCATTCAAGTATGTTTTAAATGTAATATGATTGCTTTTTTAAAATGATTTTTCAGGTACAAAATCATGTAACATTTCATTTGTTTTACATTAAAAATTACATATAATGCTTACTACATTTATTTATAATTAAATTTTTATCGATTTCTTTTCTGTATTTATTAAAATTGCCCAACATAGACATAGAATCCACAATTAAAAAGAATTCATGGTTAGTTTTTATGAAATGACTAAATGTTGATAGATTTTCACTTTCAGGGAAAGGCCCTCCATGGCTTTAGTACTTTGGGAACCACCGAACAAGCATTTGCGATTGTTGGCTGGAGCAGGAAACCCACCAAATTTGAATCGAAATGCAGATGATGAAGTTAACAACAATAATAATGCGACAGCTTCAAACGATCGCAATATTGCTGACAATAACAACGAAGAAATCGCAGATATGAATGAAATGATTACTGACGTGGAAGACTCAACACTGAAGCCGATGGATTTGTAGATTTGACTAGCTTTCAAGACAGATCAAATTGTCTGTAATATCATTTTTACAAAATCTTTCTGAAAGTTAGATGCGGTTTCCGAATAGACCTGTGAAAATGAATAGTCAGATTTCGAAACATTTGAATGATTTTTTGTTATTCAAAAAATAAATTCAAAAAACTTGTTATATTATCTCGTTGATTTTGAAAAAAAATATTATAAAGAATCTAAACAATTTTGGTCAAGTCGATATTTTTGTATGCTTCAAATGTCAGTGAAGGATATCGCAATGAATTTTGTAATAAGTATATGTTTGATCGAACTATGATTCTTTTTATAAAGACTATTTAGCCATGTTATAGTGGCAAACAAATATTAACTTTATTTCATATCATTTACTGCCAAGGGCAATTAACATATACGTTGGTATGCGTGGATTTATTTCTCTATGTTTCTCTTGTCATATTTACCGAAAAAAGTTTCGAATGAGTCTGGTTGCGTAATCGATACAATTGATGAATTATGTATAAGTGTGTATGATATGCATTACTTATGTAAACGATTTGACAAAAATGATAAGAATGTATGTGTTTAGATATTCAATAAACGATTGATATTTAAAGACAGTGTTTCGCTCATTTAAAGATCTAATTTATTAAATTTCATTTTATTTTAAAATAACAATTCTACAACATTATTAAGCTGTCTTGCAGCATTTGATAGTTATTCAGAAACATTCAATAGTTAAAAATAAGAAAAAATTACTTTTAATTGTTCTTAATCTTTTTAACCATTTTGAGTTATGTTTCAATATTAAATGTTTTGATTTCAGTTTCCTTCTTTAGTGATTGCATGTTGAAGAATTATTTTTTTGAATTCTTCAGCATCTTCTAAAGGTTCACCATTAAATGCAGCTGCTACTTTGTGACTATCTAGTACAGTAATGTGATTACCCTCTGCGTAATGAATTTCAAGTTTATCCGATGTTACCTGAAATAAAATAAATTACAAATTAGTAAAATTCCAACAATTAAACATAATCATCGCTTAAATGATTTAATAAATTTTAATTACTTTTCTTAAACCATAATCTTCATCAATATCTTTCACACTAATTGATGTTGGTTTAATAAGCATAATAGGAGATCTAAGAGGTGGTAAAGATTTATAATCGTATTTTCCAACTGATTGAATTCGTTTATAAATAGACATGACAACGTTTTTTTGTTGTTCTTTGGTTAATACAGATACATCTTTAGGTAATTTCTCAAGGAATGTATTTAATTTTTCCTCCCATGTTGAGCATTTTTCCAAATCAGCAAGAAGCTAAAAGAAAAAGTTAATTCAATATATAACTTACATTGCATTCAAATTATTTTGTTACTTTCCACAGTATTCAAAATTATATGAAATAATACTCATTACATAATAATAATTCTTACCTCCTGGCTCATTGCAGGTACAAGGAAGTCCATAATTCCACTCAACAAATGATTTTGAAGTTCATTTTCATCATTTATTGGCAAATGTTTTTCTCTAATAGTGTTCATCAGTTCTGGAGATCCATCGATCAGAATGAGGCGACCCAAGTAACCTTTAGCTTCAAGCCTTCTCGCAAGTTCAACAGCTATCATAGAGCCATAAGAATATCCACCAATCACAAAGTCGCGTCTTCCTTTGTTCAATTTGAGCACTTCCTAATATGATAAAATAAATGTATTAATAAATTTATTAATATTTCATGCGTCGTGGATGAGTTTCATTACAATAAAATAATTTACTCACAGGCAACAAACTATCAGCCATACTTTCGATAGTAGGATTTTCCACATTTTTAATATCCGGCTGTAAGCAAGTAGCCGGTGATTTTAATTTAGGCGCCAATTCTGTGAAAACACTAGCAGCTCCTTCAATTCCGGTCAATAAGAAAATTGGTTCTCGACCTTCTTCCTCTTTGGTGGCTAATTTAACGCAAACATCTGGACTGACATCCCATCCTAGAGTTCGTAACAAAAGTTTTATACCAGCCAATGTTTCTACATTTTCATTTTTCTTTGCATTTTCTGCCTCTTTAGCTGCCATATCTTGTAATTTTGCGAAATTCAAACTTCGGATATCTTGAGCTGTAAGGAATATTTCAAATTCTCGTTCAAGGGTTTGTTTGATCTCAACAGCCATCATTGAGTCCATTCCTAATTCCGCCAAGGAAGTGTGTTTGCTTACTGACTTTAAGTCTTTCAAGCCTAAAAATTTATATGACAATTAATAAATAATGCATTGCATTGAAATAAATAATCCTTGTTAATGATAACAAGTTCATTAACGTACCCATAATGTTGAGAACAGTATCTACAATATTCACTGCTCCAGCGCCACCAGCGCGTTTCTCTGCTACAACAATACTAGAAACAATAGCACGGTCGGATTTCAAAAATCCGTCGAGTTCTTCCAAGCACGAAGTTATTTTTTGCAACAAAGTTCCTGCAATGACTAGTTCTTTATCATCTTCATGCATTTCAGCAACGAGACCCACATCTCCAATAGATCCCCATTGTATAGCTAATCCTGGCAATCCGTCTGCTCTTCTAGATTCCACAATTCTCTCCATCACGGAATTAGCCATACCATAATTCGTTTGACCGGCATTACCTCGGCCACAAGATACAGATGAGAAAATAACAAAGTACCTCAAACGAGGACACATTTCTCTCGTTAATTTATCAAGGACTTTAGTTGAACGTGCTTTCGGTTTGAATGACTCTTCGAAAAATTCTTCTGTTTGGTTTTCCCAAAGACTATCTTTCAGAACAACCGCTAAATTGAAAATACCGTCAATTGGACCTAATTCTGCTGCTGCTTTTATAATGTCTTTACATTCATCTTCTTTTGAAGCATCCTTTCCAGCTACGATAACGACTTTGACGCCATAACTCTTCCATATGTCAACGCGCATTTTTTGATAACCATTCCTATAACCTGTTCGAGA
Source organism: Psix sp. ZL-2020 (assembly GCA_022817045.1). Lineage (NCBI taxonomy): Eukaryota > Metazoa > Arthropoda > Insecta > Hymenoptera > Scelionidae > Psix > Psix sp. ZL-2020. The sequence continues at coordinate 9,939 of JABFQD010001364.1, read as the reverse complement.
TGTCAATACAAGATTCTTCGCACCTCGAAGGACTAACCAATCAGCAAGCTCCAATCCAAAACCACCTAGACCTCCTAAAATAATGTAACTGCTTTCTTTTAAGCAGAAGTACATGGGCAAAGCCATCTGTGGCTTATTTGCTGGCTCCTTTTCATCGCGTACTTTAATCAAAACCTAAAATTCAAAATAAATAAACATAGTAAGTAAAAGTAGGTATTATAAATGATGTTTAGATACGACTTGAAATCTTTCATTGATGATAAGACATCCGTTGTTTCGCATATATTTATATCATTTTTTTTTATTTTACTTGATATCTTTTTAACATTATTGCATTTTATCTTTTTACGAGATTGAAAATAATTGTTTTAATACAATTTTAAGTAAACAATAATTCACATCAGCAATTTATTTTAAAAATACTTTTTAAAATAATGTTAAGATAAATGAAATAATTTAAATGTTATTTTATCATTTTAAAATTCTTATAATACGAATGAAAAAATCATAAAATGCATTTTTTATTCAAAATAAGTTGATAAAAAAAATTTATATGATTAAAAATTAAATTATAATTATTTTAATTGTGAGACGTACTTTGCCAACGTGTTTACCAGCAGCCATGAAACGGAAAGCAGCTTCTAATTCATCTTTTTTGAAAACTGTTCGAGTCAAAGGTTTGATGGCCTTTGATTTTAAGCCTGCTGTCATTATATCTTTAAATTTCTTTCTCACTTCATCAGTTTCATTGAATATAGAATCTACCATTACACCATGGAAGCTTGTGCTGTTAAGGAAACAATGTAAACCAATATGATTATCATTCACAAGATCGAATTTACCAATTTCCAAAAATCTTCCATATTTAGCCAAACATCTTATCGAAGCTTGTAATTTTTCTTCTGCCAAAGAGTTCAAAACTATGTCAACACCTCTGCCATTGGTTTGTTTCATAATAAGTTGTTCGAAACTAGTATCTCTCGAATTTCCAATATGATCATCTCGAATTTGAGGGAATCTTTCTTTAATGAATTTACGTTTTTCGGGAGTTCCTACTGTAGTGAAAACTTCACACCCTTCATGAAGAGCTAAGGTAATAGCAGCTTGACCAATACCTCCACTACCGGCATGAATTAGAATAGAGTCTCCCTTCTTTATTTGACCTTTATTATAGAGTGCAATATAGCATGTACCATAAACACATGGAATCGTTGCTGCTTCTTCTAAAGACCAACTACAATTTCAAATAAAAACATGAGAAACTTATTAATAATATTTAATCTTTTTTTACTTTGTTTTTTTTTGTTTTTAACTTACTCGTCAGGGACGTCCCACGTAAGAAAATTATCAGGCATAATCAAGTTACTCATAGCTCTGCATTCATACATGCCCATGACTCTGCGGCCAGATGCTTTATAACCACTGAATTCAAAGCCAATAACACAAGTTTGACTTATTCTTGATTTAGCACCAACTTCAGCAGAAAGTTTTCCTGTACTCATCATAATATCACGGAAATTAATTGATGAATAAACAATATTCACTAAGTCGGGATGTTTAAAATCTGGTTGGTATGGTCCTTCCAGCCATTTCAGAGAAGATAAATCTCCTTTCACCATTTGATTCACCCAGACATGATGGGCTAGACGGGGTTCTAATGGCTCAATGAGTGAATATCTAAAACAAGATATCAATTAATCAAATTTGTATAATTATGCTTAAAGATAATTAAATAAAACTAAATGCAATATATGTATTCTTTATTTTTATACAGTACCTGTAACTTCCCCAGACGCCTCCAGGTTTTAAAACATTTTGAGCAAGATCAAGTTGTAACTGCTCGGCATAGAATGGATTTTGCAAAGAAAATTCAGGAGCTTTTGGATCATCGATAAAAACACATCGAACGTTTTCTCCACCAGGTTCTCTTCTGAGACAATTGACTAACCCAACTATACCCGACTGACTATCTCCTTGAGAAACCAATATAACTTTTGATGAAACAGCATATTCTTTTTCTATTTCTGCCTTTAGCACATTTTGCAGTTCGGGTAACCAATCAAATTTATTATTGTTTACCATCACGACATTTGCCTTCTTTACTTTATCACGCTTTCGCAGGACTATCCAAATTTCATCGCCAACTTTCTTTTCCATAATTACTTTCATTCCACGACTTTCCGCAATTTTACAGGCTGAAGCTTCAGATTGAGCTGATTCCCGACTCACTACAAAACCTCCATCTTGTGTACCAATAATCAGTTGGTGAAACAACTGTTCTTTTGATTTAGTCAATAAATTTTTACCGTAGGTAATCAAAGATTTAGTATCCGGGATAACTTTGTTGATATCCAAGATATTAATATTTTGCGGCAATTCTCCTCCTTGATAATTACCAGTTATAATATTAACATCGGCTTGAATCAAGGGAATATCTCCAAGCGCTTCTAGAATTATAGGAGAAACAATGTTTTCTGGAGCTTCATTTTCATCGACGCATTCCAAAGTCCTTACTTTTATACTCAGATAATTTTCAAGAGCTATATGTAACGATAAACGGACTCCTTGTGTTTGCGTGACTTCTGCCTTATCACGATTAGCAACAAATTTATATTCCTCGAGTACTGGTATACCTGCAGGTTTCTTTTTGGAAATAGCACTAGCTTTCAATCCTCTAATTTCAATTCCTCCTGAACTGATTATGTCTGCGTTATTATCCACATAAACAGCAAATTCTTTTTCGTTATTAGACATCGCGCGGTATTGATTCAAATGATACTTTGTATCAATAACAAGTTTTTGAATTCCAGTTGGAACAAACAATCCCCGCGTATCAATTGTCAGAATTTTCATTTGTAGCATATTGTCCATAAATGCGACCCAGTTATTGTTCCACTCAATATGACCCTTATTTCCTTTGATAGATGATGATTTAATTCCTCTGAAGAGTCCAGTGTAATTATAACCTCTGAGTCTTAATTCTTTGTAAATGTCACGCTTTGATAGTTCTTCTTTTTCATCTGCTGAAATTTCCTTCAAAAATGTAGGATCTATTCTTTCTGACGCAGGATTATTTGTAACCCGAATCATTCCCGTTACAACTGCAGCTCCTCCTTCAACCACTTCAAAACGACCACTTCCTTTTTGAACCATTAAAGTAAATTCAACATCTCCATCTTTCGGGATGTTAGTTGCTCGCAAAAACTTAACGTCTTCGAAAACAACTGATATTTCGGTATACAATTGGCCTAACATCATTCCCAAGGTTTCCCAAATAAGTGTTAAATATCCAGTTGCGGGGAATAAAATCCTACCGTCTATAACGTGTCCCGCCATAAATTCATAGTCTTCATCCGCGAAACTAATTTCGACAGTTCGTTCACCTGATGTGATCTTTTCTTGCATTCTGTACGATGTGACATACCAATCGTCACTGTGTTCCCATCTGATCAGAGGTGAAATCATTCTGGTACCTCGACTCACTGGATACTGAACGGGAGGATATAAATTGGCTACCTGTGGTTGTAGACCAGCAGTGTACATCTGTCCTATAGCTTTTATAAGAACTTCAACATTGTTGTTATGTCTTCGATTAGTGAGGGCAATATTGATGACGTTTGAATTTAATGATCTTCTCAAGATGGCCTGCAAAAGGCTATGGGGGGCGATTTCAATTGTAATAGCATCTGCAGGTATTTTTGTTGTAGCTTCTTCGAAAAGTACTTGGCTCAATAAATTATGCGTATGGTATTCTGCAGAACTCATCATGGCGTCAGAGGTAGACCACTGTGATTGAGGGTAAGAAGAACTTACCCATTTCGAACTGCGGAATAACGGATTAGGAAGCACTTCTCGAAGATACTTCAACAACTTCGGACCGACTTTTTCAATATAACGGCTGTGGTATGGTATTTGGCCGCAATTTACTTCCCTTGCAAAAATATTTTTAGCCTGAAAGGATGAATTGAATTAAATGAAGAAATCCAAGTTTATTAAAGCATCCCATCAGTAATAATAAATTACTATCTCGTTACGAACCTCTAGTTGTTTTATGAAATTTTGAACAGATGCGTGTGGTCCACTGATGGTACAATTGTCTGCTGCATTATTACAGGCAATGTCAATGTCAGCTGGTAACATAGGCTTCAATTCTTTGGAACCCATTCCTATAGCAGCCATTGCTCCATGAATGAGAACAGTTTCAATAGATGCTACACCTCTTGACCAAGAACACAAAATCATTTGTTCTGCGGTTATTGTACCATCTGCATAAGCACAACCTAATTCACCGACTGAATGGCCGACCATTAAATCAGGTTTTATTCCAATTTCCATGAGAATGTCTGTTAACCCAATCTATAAAATAAAAATCAAAGGATATACATACATATAGATTTTTTAAATTATTAAACATGATTCGAGAAACAAGATAAATATACCTGCACTGCAGCTATTCCAACAAAACAGTTTAGAATGTTATTGAAAATATTTGGATCTTTGTTTGTTAAAATGTTGTATATATCAACTCCTCGCGGTTTCAATACCTGGTGGCATTTTTCAATTGCTTTAGCAAAAATTGGTATGCTCAATAGATCCTTTCCTAAAATATTAATAATTAATATTTATTATTGACGAACTTTGTTTACTATGTTCAAAAAATAAAGTCTATAAAAATAATAAATTTTCTAACCCATTCCAGGCCACTGAGATCCCATGCCAGGATATACATAACAAATTGGACGTTTAGCTCCTGGATATTCTTTGACATCATTGATTATAGGCTCTGTTCGATTCTTTCCACCCACAATTGTATATCCTCGATACATATGCCCTGAAATGTTTTCCATAAAAACGTCGTGGAACAGTTTGACATGTTCAACGTCAACAGGATGAGTTTCAAGCTGAAAAAATGGATACAAATCATTTTCATAGAGCTGCAATAAAATGTTGTGCATTCTCAGTATGATTAACTTACATCTGTCAATATTGTCTTAACTGCTTCTTCTGTTCTTCCTGATGCTAAGACCAGACGAGGCATATCATCATCTGGCTTACCACTATTAACTTTCTCTTTTGTATTGGACTTTAACAAAACATGGGCATTAGCACCGCCAAATCCAAATGAGTTGATACCAGCATAACCTCCTTCCCAAGGTTCGAGCTCTGTAACAACCTGAATTCTACCCTCTTCTAAAGCTTTGACTCCTTCTCGTGGTTTTTTGTAATGCAAATTAGGTGGAATCATGCTATTTTCCATAGCAATTATCAACTATAATTAAAATTTCATACATCATTATACATAAGAAATCATTTCAATTATAAAATTAAATTCATATAAACCGTAGGGTACAATGAATAAACTTTTTACCTTCGCTACTGAACACAAACCGCTAGCAGGTTCCGCATGACCTAAATTTGACTTGATGGATCCCATCTTCAAAGGCTTAGTTCTTCCAGGGCACAAAACTTGGTCAAGAGCATTAACTTCTTCTGGATCACCGACTTTAGTTCCAGTTCCATGAGCTTCAACGAAGCTGACCTCGGTTGGTGGAATACCGCACTCATAATAAAATTCTTTCAAAAGTCTACCCTGCATTATACTCGAAGGAAAGGTGATTCCCTGTTCTTTGAAACCGTCGCAGTTGCTTTTTGCATGAACTACATTAGCATAAATTCTTCTCGCATCTTTAGATTTTTGAAGGAAAATTACAGCAATGGCTTCACTACGAGCATAGCCGTTTGCATCAGCATCAAAAGATTTGCAACATCCGTCAGGAGATAACACACCTAGCATAAGATTAAAGCAAGAGTTAAATGTTAATTTGACTTTAGAATGATATTTGGTAGAATTCAAATCGTTATTTACCGAGACGAGAAAACTGCAACGATACGTAGGGATGAAGTACCAAATTACATCCTCCTACAATTGCTGCATCACACAGTCCATCTTTGATAGCTCGGTATGCATGTTCTATGGCAAATAAACTGGAACTGCAAGCTGAATCAACTGTATAGCTAGGACCATTAACTCCCAACCAATAGGAAATTCTGTTAGCAAGCATAGCACGACTGCATCCGGTAATACCATATCCATTAACCTATAACACGGTTTAGGTAAAAAGGTAATAAATAAATTTGCGTTCTACATGAAAAATAAATTGGTTCCTGAATAAGTATTAATAAAATTGAACAATCCATTTTTCCTATCATCATTTCTATTTTTTGAATGTTGGACAATATTTCTAGGATTATTTTAAGATTATTTATAAATTTGATTCAATAAAACTTAAAATCCCAATAAAGTCCTAACATTTTTTAATTAAATTTAATGTATTTATAATGATTCTAAAGTTGGTTAACAGTCTGTCTATCTATTCTAAATTTTTTTATATAATAAGATTTCAGTAAGATATTTAAAAGACATTTTTATGTAAAAATATTATTTATATTATAAAAATGTCGATGTTATATAAAATATTTTTTATTTTTTGTAATTTTTAATATTGGAACTTTCGTATTGAATAGAAGAAAGTAATGTATTCATCTTATTAGTATTTTTTGTATCGAATGAAGCATGAAAATTTATTAGTACAATTGAATTGTGTTGTAATGGAAATGTTTATGAAGATTTCCATTATACTTTAAAACATAAAATATACATTTTGGTGCTTTGATAAGTCTGGTTTGAATTCATTGGTTTAATGTAATTATTATGGCTTTATACACAATAATTAAGTTTTTATTTTTCAGTTGCATTTGTGACCTGATTATTTAAAAATTATATACGCAGAAGACTTTGTTAGAAAACTGCCAGCAAAAAAGAATTAATTTTGAGTGTTATCAATAGATTATGAACGCTCCTTTTTTAGAACGATTGAATATTCAAATCTAACTTGAATGAGAACTACTTGTCTATTCTGTTAGATCAACAACGCTTATATATTTAAAGCAAAAGTTTGATAGGTTTTAAATATTTAAATGTATCATCAACGTTTTGTTAGCGAAAATCATAAAACTGCAATATCTTTTTATTAATGGGACCTTCCAGTGAAAAAATTATAAAAAATGACAAAAAATTTGAACACATTTTTTTTAGTTTTTTAGCAGAGCGTATAAACACAAAATTGGAGCTATGCAAAATTCAGCTAAACAAAGATGAAAAGTAACATTTATGTTCATTTTTGTTAATTAATTACTAATTAATAAAAAATTAAATCAAATCTTTTGATTTCCTTGAATGTTGTTATAAATAATGGAAACATTTTTTGTAAACTCATAATTATCGAAAATATTCGAAAAAGAATATAAAAATTGTTATAAAGTGCAAGACCTACCGGCGACTGTACTTATCCGAATGCGAAATTTTTTTCGAGCGTGATCTTGTCGCGCTACTATTCTTTCTGGTGACATAGTGATTATCAAGTGTTCTAATAAACAACTTTCAAATTTCTTTGTTTTTTCAATATTAAATTAAAATATGACATAAATATAGATGTTTCTAAAAGTAAAAATTTAATAAACGCAATTACTTCGGAAGTTTATTTTTTGAATCTTTCCAACTTCAAATCTCAATTCCTCGCTAAACTGATTCGGTTTTTACTTTGCAAATCATTTAAAAAAATATGTTAAACAACTTGGTCAGGCAGATTATTGATTTTTTAATTATCACGAAAGTTATGAATAAATAATTAACTAAAAACGCATTGATTTTTCTGCGTTTTTTGGAACTCTTTGAGCATCTTTATACATTTATAGGCATAACTTTTATTTCTTGCAATATACCACAATTACGTCTAAACCATTTATCGAAAACATAATAACCTACAATTTAAGACGCAAAACAAGAAAACTGGTTAAAAATTGCGATAGGAATTGCGCCTCAAAGATAGCCCTTTTTGAATAGTTATTAACAATCAAATAAATAAAATAAACAGTTTTTAATTTTTTGGTAATAGTTCTCGAATAAATCGTACACAACAATTAAAATACAAAACGATTCATAAAAATCAGTTCATTTTTACAGATTTTAGCCGTTTCACTAGGAACTCCCCTTAAAGATACAAATGAATTAATAACAACTAAATTAAATTAAAATTTCAATTTTATTATAAATACCTGAATTTTTTCGTAAAACCAAGTCTTCTCAGATTCTGAAAAACAAGCCCCGATGTAGACTCCTGTTTTCGTTCCTCTCAGGCTGCGAGGGTTGTATCCAGCATCGACGATGGCTTCGAACGCATGTTCCAATAACATTCGGCACATAGGATCCATAGTATGAGCTTGTTTGAAGTGAACGCCAAAGAATAATGAATCAAATTTACTAAGATTGTTAATTTTTCCAGTTCTTTGAGGAATTTCCGGATGATCTGTTGAATACAAAAACAAATAATATTATTTACTTTGTGATAGAAATATACTTATATATTTAAATTATATAACATTGTACAATTCTGTGCATTGTCTTGAAAGTGCAGCGTAGCTTTATTAAAAGTTTTTGTAAATAGTTTCCAATATGCAACCAATTCATCTTAAATAACTTAACTCACGAAAGAAAATAAAAATATTATTAATAGTAAAGTGAGAAAATACGCTACGTTAATGAATTAAAATTTTTGCATTAAAATATATAACTAATTATGAATGCTTATTAAATAGTCTTAGTTAAATTTTAAGGAAGAAAAAAGAATCACAAAACTAATATATGCTCATTAACAATGAAATCACAAAATTATCTAATGAAATTTAAATATTTAGTGATAACATCATTTATGCAAAATCTATTCATTAAGTAGAATTCTAATGTAGTATTTAGGGAAAAATCGATTTATTTTTGTTAGTTTGTTCATATGTATAATTCGATATCTCTGAAAATTACAGAAAAGATTATATGGTTTTATTAAATTTAAAATAATTTTTAAATGAGCCACATTTAAAAGAAGCCGGCTATATTAAAAAATGATTAAATCAAAAAAATGAAAAGACGTAACTTTGATTAATTTTTTTTTTATTTTTTGATAAAAATTTAAGATTATTTTATAACAATTATATCATAAATAAATCCGAGGTAATTGAACAGTGTAAAGTAACTGTCATATTATTTTTTAGTATTAGAAAAATCAAAATTTGTAAACTATTCAACGTAACAAAAAATATGTAAAAATAAATTACATTTATTTTGAACATTTTCTTTTTAACACATCCTTTTAAAAAATGTGAATGCTAATGTAAATTCTTTTAATATCTATAACGTGGATAAATTATCCTTACTGATACATTGTTTCATTATAGAGTCAAGAGTTGTTTCTTCGCCTATAATATTATCGACATTGTTGAAAAATTATTAAAATTGACTTTCAAAAATGAAATTTAACAAAAAATTGTAAATATGTTTTTGTAATCATTTAATTTTACTTCAACTAGACAAAATTATTTTAGTAATCTAAATTTTGCTGCTCTCACATAGTTAAATACAAACGTTAATATGAAAATTAAATCCAATAGTTCCATAATTTTCAAATCAAAATTCCAGTCTAAACATTGTACATTTTTCAGATTCAATACATTTTCAACTAATATTTGTATTATTATTCAACAACTTCAATATTGTTCAAATTTGAATGAACAAAGTGATCTTCTAATTATGCACTGGTACATAGATATAATGATATTTATTTTGAGCTTACCCAATTTCCATCGACGACCGTCATCGGTGATGAGATCTTTTTTGTTGAAAAGGTTTTCCTTGAAGAGGTCCATGTTATTTGATTCTGGAAAGCTTCCTGATATAACAGAGATGACAATTTGTTCTTCGGCTGCAATTGGTTCATTTATTTTCACTTAATAACTTATGACCTCCATTATAAAGCTATTTTCTCGAACAACTTTAACCATAACAAACGAGTACCACTATTTTAAATGAAACAATTCCGTTCACCACAT
>JABFQD010001363.1:0-18655 GCA_022817045.1 Psix sp. ZL-2020 | reverse complement strand
ACAAACCAAATTTCTTAATTTTTTTTGAAAATTGTTTATTAAGAATTGTTTATTGTTTATTATTTTACTTTGTAAATAAATGTAAAAAAATTAATTATTGTGTTTTTTCAACAAAAGATTATGTAAATCAAAAATTCCGAAATAATGATCTACTGATATCAAGTACCAGAATCAATTTTGCGTACAATAAATATACTCATAAGTATATCTAGCATGTGAAGAAGAACAGTTGATTTGAAATATGATATATAATCATAAAAACTCTATATCACTTCATACAATTCATACGACTTCATTACTTTTGTTTTTTCGACAAAAGTAATCGTCGATATTTCTTTTCTTTACTATGAAAAAGTCATATTGGCTATTTTTATTGTTATTATATGAGTATTTTATACTTGTTTATATTGTTTACACTCATATTTTGGTCAGATGGTGACTTTCAGAAAAGCTTGAGAGAAACTACCTAAAAGAGTTATCATGAAAACTGATGTTTCTGTATAGAAATATTTTCCATCTTGAATTATAGTTGAATTTTTAGTTCGTTGCGAATCTACAAAGGGCGGTGTTTCAAGTCTACCTTTTTATTTATCCACGCGTTAAGTTTGAGCGTATGACAAATTACCACCCCTTTAAGCGAGACATTAGGTATTCGTCGGGAAAAGCATTATCACTTCATTCTTTCGCCGAAGAAATATGACAGTCGTAATGCGATGTCGTGAATTTCATGTTTCCGTATGTCACTTCGTACAAGAAGGTAACAATACGCGAGCCATGATATATCGCTGCGTTGTTGCTTCGGAATTTCTTAGATTTAGAAGAAAAAGAAAGAAAGCATGAACAAATCGTATCACAATATGTAAACTATGGGCGATATAGCAAGTATTCACCTAGCGAAACAGCGTATTTTTCTATTGGCAAAAAGTGTTGCACACTAGTAGTGCATATCAAAATTTAGTGAACCAGAAAAAAAGCAATTCTTTAAATCGAGTTTGGATTGAAAATGTTTTTTATCGAATCCAGCTAATGCATGAAAATTTGTCAACGAAACATAAGTTAACTTTCGAAGTTACATAATTTGAAATGTTACAAATATGAGTAATCGCATTTTGAAAAGATGCACTTTTGTATCATTATCTCTAGTTGGATATTTTATTATGGTATTATTGTACATTAATAGAGTGCCAAAAAACTTATGACCTCAGTTTCAGCGTTATTAATGACATTTGGCTTTCAAGCTGAATATTAATACTGCCGATGTTTATTACGTCCTAATAACATTTCATTAATCCAGTTTTTTGCAAATTTCTCTGGAAAAGTATTCCACAAAAGTGATAAAAATGGATTGTTTTCGGTAAAAAAATCATTTTACCACTCAGTAATTCAGAGGAAGTACGTATCTCCTTGACCCAATAAAATGTCCCGGAACTTTCCAAATCTGCAATCGATCGGATCATTTTATGTGGACGTAGAAAATTGGAACTATTCCAGCTGCTCCAGATCACATCTTCGATCCCCACTTTCTACAAGAAAGATGCATTCAAGAGGTTGACAATGAATTGCATTCTTGTCCAGCTCAATAGTGGCTTGCAATTAAAGGGTGCCGATTGGCGTGAGAGGTTAACATCCGCGACCGCGAACCAATTTTGGAACTACCTGTTGCACATTGCTGTGCATAATTTTTTAAAAAATTTATTCAATAAAATCACTTTAAAACAAAGCCGATACACGCAACCCAAAATACAATTAAATTATAATCACAAAAACACTTGCGCCATCTACTGTGCAAAAAGTTCAATATCTCTAAGTTATCTCCAAAACTGTTTTTAGTATAGACATTATCTCAGCATACACAGATATTTCTTGCTTATCTTGATTATATTTCCTTAGTTGTTAAAAATTTTTTGATTAATTAGATTACTTAACAGAAGCCTAAAACGCAGTGGCGAAGTATACGGTTTTGTTTCAGGGCGCTGGCAAGTTGCCCAGTTAATTTAACATTTTTTAAGCTTACAGGTGTGATCTTTGATAAAAGAAGAACCTTTTTTGATCAAAAAACATGAGTTCTTGGCTATTGGGTCAACGGCTAAAGTAAAAGGATAAAAAATTCGTGAAGTGCGCTGTTTCGTTTTAAAAGGCTGGGAAGTTTTTCGGTTAAATTAACATTTTTTAAGAGCTGCAGAAGTAATCTTTGGTACGAGGGAAACAATTTTCAATGAAAAATCACATGTGTTAATTCAGTTTTATTTCAAAAATGTTTTATTCTACAGCTTCATAAATACACCAAGAGTATTAAAGACAAATTTTACTGAATTTATTTATTTTATAAACAGTACTGAGAAATATAAACATATAAAGAATCATTTTACTAATACCATAAGAAAATTGTACTTTGTAGAAAGTAGCTTTTCTGTACGAGATGTAATTTGTTTTTGTTTAAAAAGTAAATAGTTCTTTTGTAGTTAGAAAAAGACTTTTCTCTGTGTTTAAAAATAACTTAGTTTTATGAGACAATTGTAAAATATCTCAACATTTTAAGATGTTTTCGAAAAGTTATTATATACACTTTTAAAGAAATGATTATTTTTATGAATGAAACATTAATAAGCTATGATAACATTTTAATAATAATTCCAATAATTTACGTCAGTTCTTCTCTTCTTCTTCTACACAAACGATCAATAAAAGTAGAATTTTAATTTAAAAACATATATCATTACAAAATTGATATCTGGAAATTCACACTACGAGAATTTCTTGGTGTAATTTTTGGAATGAAATATTACTTCAATTTTGAATTCCAACTACACTTGTTTTCAATATGAAAGGAAGAGTGAAAAATCGTCTTAAGAACAATGTGCAATATATTCAGGTGGATTGACATTATTAGAAACAACCATTTTGTGTAATTCAGAATCCATTAAACATGACATGATACTCTTGATTCATTAATAATTGCGTTGAGAAACAGCAACGACCGTTTAACAAATTTTGTTTTAAGCCATTGACAAAATGACTACCAAATGAAAAATAAAACAAATAGAAAACGAAAGAAAAGAAACAATGTGAAAAGGGAAAAAATTGAAATCAAAATGCGTTTACAATTTTTGCGCAGTTTAAAGATAAAATCAGCAATAATGAATAAAAAATGAAAAAGTCGATTTTCGAGTTTAGAATTTATCCAAAGTAGTTTTACTTTGTAAACTCTTGCAACAATTGTTTGAAGTGATGTTTAAAAGGAAAAAGTCAGTTTGACATGAAACATTGTAACGATTTTCTAAAGGCTTTGCTGATCGACAAAGAAAGTGATTTGATCCTCACCTATTAAGTGTCAATACTTTCGCCTTCTTGGATAACATACAGTTGGTTCCGCACAATGAGAACGAGACAAGCCTTTGTCTGCACTATGTTTCCCGTCATGTTATACGCCACGCGAAGTGATTTATGTGATTCGTGTATATGCGAATATCCGTTGCGAACAATTCCCAGATTGCACGGTCTGTTCGAAAATAGTGAGCTGAAAACTCATGCCAGCCAATTCGGTTGATATTTGATATTTGAAAAATGAGCGCCGATGAAAAGCCAAGCTTACAAACGGAGAAAAGTACTCTGATGCTAGCAGAGAGTTTGGTTGTTATTTCGCTTGTTTACTGATTTAAGTTTGAAAATGATGGATCATAAACAGAGCTGCCAATATACAACAAGCCTTAAAAAGTGTTACGTAACATACACCCTATGTTATACTATCCCATGGAACACCATATCTCGAAAAGAAAATGAACGAACGCGATTTTCATATTATAAAAAACATTCTCATTTCCATCGCTGAGGCTCGATCGATCGCAAAAAATTAATAAAACATTAACAAAATATTTGTCCAATATTTGGCAAATATTCCTCATTTCCGGAATTTCTCGCGATCCAAGATTTTTCAAAAATGCATGCATCTGCACGTCAAGATGAATATTTGTAGAATGCGAATCGATTTCACTCGAGTTGAGATAATTGAGTTTGGGAATTACGCTATAATAAATTGTTTGTATAAAATGTGCTGCGTTACAATACATTACTCGTCATTTTTCTAAAGCGGAAAATGGAAAGCAAAGCACAGGACGGTACTTGATAACATAAAAGCAAGCTGTGAAAGTTCAAACATAATTAACTATTTGATTATTTTTCGAAATTGCATTAATGTAAGCGAAAAATCACGTGTAAATACGAAATTCAGTAACTGCAGTTCGCGTAACTCGTTAAATCAACATTTCGTCTGATTTTCCGACGATAGCAAGATCGCAGTGGTACTCGTTGCTTTAAGTTTCTGTGGTAATCGTATGGCGACGGTCACTAATGTTTTCAAACTGCGCTATCGGTCGTAACTAAATTCAGAGCTTCATTAGTGGTCATTACTACATTTGGATAATTAAATTGTGGTCATCACTATATCTCAGCGTTTCGCCATTAGTCATCATTAAAATTCAGTTCCGTGCGATATTAACAGATAGGCCTGCATACGTCGAAGAATTATTCATAACGATCACAGCATAGCTTTGCATCGCACGTTATTTCACCCTTCCGCGAAATGATAAATAAATTACTGATAAATCTACGAAATATGAATGCCATATAAATGTATTGGCGCAATTCTTAGGGGACCGTTTGGGGCCGAAAATGAACTGTCTTTTTTCAAGCCGTTGTTTTCATTTATTATTTTCTATTTTATGACGGGAAAAAAATGATCGATCGTTTCGAGTTTCGACTTTCTGTGCTAGAACTTGCGTGCAAAAACTCGCGCATATCCTCGCCAATAGAAATTTATCTGAGCAATAAAATAATATCTGCGCGTTACGCGCCGTCGCGGGGCTATTAATTCTGAAAATGGGCCACAGCCGTCCTTATTTTTCATTCGCCGTTTCACTTTTATAATAAACTAATGTAGTCTATGCAAAATGTAGCGGCGAGTTTGGCCCGGCATCTGTTATCGGACGCGACGCAGCGAGTTACGAGTTAGAAACGCGCGATACGAAATTACTGTAAACCCTTCTCATTCCTCCCGCCGCTCCCCTCTCCGCGCTTTGCGATTGTGGCCGCGTGACACACACAAAGTTGTGCTTAAAGTGTGCGCCCGCGCATAATGCAAACGATATAAATTTGTGCGAAATGCGACGGACATAAATTAGAAACGAATCCGCTCGATTAAACATTGTACAAAATCGGTTAATCAGACCCATGAAAGTGGAAATAAAATATATTTTAGGCGCTGCTCAATCGAGCGGACTCGCGCATTCACGGCTTGACTCGCTAGCAACAGAAAAAGACGTTGAAGATTATTTCACGAGAATTATTCGATACACTAGCCAAAATAGAGCTAAGCAGTTTTCGCAACTAATCAAATTCGACAGTAACATTTTGGCGTTGCGTATAATTCTGAATTCATTTTCAAAGATGAAAATTTGCAAGATTGCGAATTTCAAAGATAAATGAGATTGAGAAAATTAGGTAGAAAAATGTTTCATTTAAGAAAATAGATATCTTTAATTTCGTTGGTGTTTTGTTAAGCTCATGTTGAACTTCAAATGTCATACCAACAACTGTACTTTTATTTATGATAATCACAAAATTAAAATTTTATACTTAACATCAACATTTTTTAGCTTTTCAAATATGTTTGTTTCAGGATGATCTGCAGTGAAAGTTTTTTAAATTACCATATAGAGTAAAAAGAATCAAAAATATAATACAACATATTACATATGGCATTTTGAAATTCGGAATTAAAAATTCATTTGAATGAAAAAAGTAAATCAAGAAACCTTATTAAATCTGACAAAATGTATATTCCTGTATTTTATGTTTATATTATTTAAATGAAATCAATCTTTTAGTAATAAAACATTCAGTATGCTCAACGCAACTTTAGACAAATGATTTTAACAATAATATATGAACATAAAGTGTTCATATATCATTTTGAAAATTTATGCATACATCTTAAACTATGACATAAACAAAAATGTAACTCAATTTGGTAAAATCAAAACCAAGATAAATATTTAGATAATTTAATTTTGTCAAATTGAAACATAAATACACAATTATTTCTGATGAAGAAAATATATTTTTGAAACGTAAAGCGAACTGAAATTATATTTCATTCAAATAAAATACACTGCAAGGAGAAAATTATATTATGTTATGTTATTAAAATACGTAATTATAAATTTTATTTTAATAGCCAAGAACAGATAAAAAAATTACGATAAAAATCAAATATATTCTTGATCACTTTAAATGCATCTCGGAATACTATGTATTAATTTATCACAAATGGCTCGCAATTTCCACGTTTCATCATCCATATTTAATTATTCATATTGATATTATTGAGTATATTTAACTTATCCTATGATCATTCGAAATCTGAATTACGATATCAATTTTCTGCAGAGATTTTCATTCCCCCACATCGATTCATTTTAATGAACAACTATGTCGATCCCTCTGAATTTTGTGCTTCATAACTGGATAATTTATAGGAGAACGTTATGAAACTGCGCTGTTTAAAGCAAAGATGCGACGCGAAATGATTTGCTCAGTTGTATAAGTTTCACGCATGAATTTCTACGCGAGGATATGAGAGAAAGCTCGAGCTGTCGATCCAGCTCGATTCATTCATCAACATTTTAATTATACGTTGAATCACTTACAGAGCGCAGAAATCACGGAAACATTACGATTTATCGTGTGTAGTTTGTCAATGCTAAGATGAGAAAAGAAAAATACGATCATTTTTCTTTACATTTATAAAGAGCATAGATAAAAAAAATACTTTTTTACAGTAAGATAATTACACTAAAATATGAATATAAACAATTCATATGATAACAAATTTATGAATAACAAAATTAAAATGCATTTTTGTATTAATTTTCATTTACTGTAATTTTATTAATTTTCATGTTTATTCGTTTCCAGAATTACAGCATTTTGAACATTTTTCCGATGATAAAATTATACAAATTTATTTCGTGGTTATATGTTTTATTTTATTAATTCGAATATTAAACAATATTATTTATGTAATGTTCAATATAATTTGGAATATAATTATTTTTCAAAAATTAAGTGATGTCAAATAGTCTTTTGAAACGATTGAATTAACTTTTTAAACAATGGTTCCATTAGCACTTGGCCTTGTTCAATGAAACCGACGACAAGCTAATGTATCTCGGTGTTGAACGAGGACCTTGTTCTTAGACTGGAAGTGATCGACTGAGGCTTCCGCATCGACTGACTTCTTGTCCAGAGTGACGTGTGGTCGTTACCTCGGATTCATCTTCGAGGTAATGCAAAAGCCAGGAGTTGCAATTTGTAACCGATAACACGACGATAGTTTCGGTTAGAGTCTGGAAATAAAATCCTTTCAAGGAAAATAAAAAGAAATATATATAACATTTGACGGAGCAAATATTTACCAATGTCTTTTCAAAACATTTTGATAAAAAATCTTTAATAATTACAAAAAAAATGTCATTTTTATCATGAAGAATGTATTTATTGATACGATTATGTAATAATCTAAAAGATGGTGAATAATTCATATTAAATTTCTTTCTGTATTTCGAAATTATTGATTTATTTATTTACATTTCCAATTGTTCAAAATAAAGAAAATCTTCGGAATTTCATATTTATAAAATAGTTTAAAATTGTTATGGGATGTGAAGATTCATTTTCTTTTTCAGGAGAAAGTTGAGTTTTTCTAAATGTTTAAGTTCAAAGATTAAATTTTAAATTCACCCCGATTTGTCACTAAAATGTTACTCTAGATAAGACAGTTTCTTTTTACTCTGAATCAAAATGAAAATCTGTGATTCAATGGATTCTATTATCTCGAGTTTTGATGCGAAATTATTTATAAGTGCAGTGCATTGTTTTATTTGTTTTTTGTAGATTCGCAAAGTAGGTCAGGAAACGGCGCGAGACACATACGTGTGATATGAATTATCGAATTCGTCTGTATGCTTTTAAACACTTGGGGGTTCCCCGAAAAAACGATTCAACGCCAGGCGGACACTTTCGCGCGTCACAAATCGATTTTGATTTAGGACACAGTTGCCGAACGTTCGAGTTTACTCTTATTATGTTAATCCAGTACTGGTATCAAATCCCGGGTATGCCAGCCAATGAAATATGTACTGCATTTCAAGTGGCTGAACGTTTGAAGCAAATATAATGTACATTTATCGAACGATGTTCTACTGTATTCAGAAAAGACCGATTTCATAAGCATATATCGGAATAAGACAGGCTTACACCACCATCTTGAAGTTGAATGTAAGCTAAGTGGGAAGCTTATACGTAGTATATTCTTCATAGGTTTATCTTTTAGCCAAACAAATAAAAAGATTTGTTCAATTTTGGATATCATTGAAAGATTCTAAAAGAAAAAGCGTACACATAGGTGAAAAACATACAGTTTTCATATATACATGGACATTTGTATAAACATGAATGGCTTATATGGAAGATATGTTTTTTTAATTGAGGTTTATAGATTTATACTTGGTATGATCGTTATATCTTCCAAATATTGTGTAGATGTTGGCTCTTAGAATTATGGGATTTAAGGAATTATATATGGATGTGTTTTAAGCAAAAATGAACATATATATATTATATCGTAAATATTTCACATATAAGTTTTAAGTATGAAGACATATATACCTCATATACAAACAGCATGAGTAATGGATGACATATGTGATTCTGTTTATGTCATATATGAGCAAAGGATATACGAGGAAAATCGTTCGAACTCTAGTATATCTGGAAAAATTAGTTATTGACCAGTCATCCACCGACTTTTTAGAGATATCCCAGAGATCTAACTATTTTCACTTGGATATTACTTTTATAACTTACTTAAATGTCATTAAGAACTAAAGCAGTAATTTAAGTTTTATATAAAGTGACATATATGCCTCATTTATATAAAATGACTAATATGTATCTGAAATTTATACTTGTATATAAATATATTAAATTTTATATAATTCGACTGCAAAATGAATAGAGAATACAGATTAGCCAAAGTCTAGATTTGGTTTATGTATAAAGTACTATACAAACCATATTTAGCTTAGACAAACTTAAACTACGTTCTTTAAGTAGATTTTTTCTATTGAAAGAATGTCCTGAAATATTAATGAAATAAATGAAATATGATAATGATATGAATAAAATAATGGTATGAATGAAATATGAATTTGTATTAATGATTTTATATACGTCCATATTTACCTTAAATGTATATTTCACATGTGATTGTTTCTGAATCAAAATCAATTTATGTGACATTCATATGAACCATGTGGATATTTGCCATAAATTTCACGTGAATATGTTCAGTAATAGACTACAGTATGTAAAATCACTCATAAATGTTTCATATACGTCTCATTGATGTATCATAAGTGGCATTTATAAAGCCATATGTATGTTTGAAAGTTAGATGTAGAAGTTTACTTAGTTTAGTATTTTTTAAATTTAGTTGAAATAATAATCTAATATAATTGTTTGAGTTTTTGGATTTAGTGTTTTAGTGTTAATAAGAAAATACTCAAATATTATATTAGATATATTATAAAAAACATTTGTAAAGTAATGAATTTGTCGAGATTGTTTTAATGGTAAACTCGGTTAAAAAGCAGATAAAGTTTTGTGTAAACTCAGTTTGCAGTTCAAACGTGCAAATCTGAAAATTGAAGTTAAACGAAATTCAACTTCTGCATCAAATGTCGGACTCGGAACGAAATAGGTAGACATGTATAAGTCTATCATAATCACAAACATATACGTGCACCAAATATTCTTCCGACACACACTTATTTAACGCTCATAATCTAATTGCCTGTACTTCTGGTTTAAGTATAGTAGATATTGTACAAAAAATTGCACAAAAATATTCTTTTTAATAATCCAGGGCAATTCGCATACAAGAAAAAGGTCGAAGACCTGAGAAAATGCTAGGTAACTCATATTGTAGTCTCGGCTACTTATATTGTAAACTTTTCTATATTGCGCGAATTTTATGAGGTCTGAACTTTTTCACCATTTTGTCTTTTCTAACTTTGAACTTATTTTCTTTACCTTGTTCATTGGTTTTCATTGGTTGCTCGAATTAAAAAAGAAAATAAAAACGGTCCTTCTCAAAACGATCGTCGTATCGAATGTTTGCTTTTGTAACTGTAGCATTCAAAGTGACCGTCCGAAGTATTTTAAAGTGTATGAACACATTTGATACAATTCCTTGCTTTATTTTTAATTCGCTGTATGAAAAAAAACACTTTCGAAAATTTAAAATTGGTTCATAAGCTATTTCAAAGTCTAATTGAGCTTTAAGGATCATTTTTTAATTAGTGATTCAAGTTTGGTTTGAAAACCTATAAAAAAAGTTGTCTCTTGTGAGAAAATCGATATGTTTTATTACCGCCGGTATAATTTTTACTCATACCATAATAAGAGCATGCAAAATTGTATATTGATTTACACAGTATTTGAATTACAATTGCACTTGAGTATAATAATATTTACAATTCATTTCGAGTATTTTTTATAATTAACGGATAATTAGTTTCCACGAGAGTTACATTTTCAAACGACCAATTATTTTCAGCATTCAATGTTTTTTTATTTCGTTTTATTATTATTTTCATTCATTCTTATAACGTAAGTTGTAATTAACCAATAAGTTTACTGGCAAATCTTTGAAACATTAAAACCTTATACAAGTAAAAACTATAAATATCCAGTTGTTAATAAAATCAAATATTTCATCTTGTTATTGTGATTTATTTATTTTCATCGAAAATGATATGAAATCTTGTTGTAATTTTTCTTTAATCTCAAATTGTAAATTCGGTAATAAAAGTAAATCTTATTTTAACATTTTGAATTGTTTCGAGAATATATTTAGTTCGACAAAATACTTGGTATTATACAGATGGCTTAAATGTTCAATACTGTAACTAGCATGCCTTACGGAAGATTAAAGACTTTCAACCTTTCTTTTGAGACAGTATATTTATGTTACACGTGCTCAGAAAACGTAGTTTTGATCCTATAAAAATGAGTGGAAAATGATGTTGCACACTGTTGAGAAACATTGTTAATTTTTCTGCCAGTATGTATGAAACTAGTTGCAAAATAAGTTTCTTCGAAAGTTAAGAAAACTGGCCGTCTTTTTAGACAAGTTGCGCATTATAACTGCGAGAAATTATTAGCTTTCTAGGAAACATTTTTATTTAAAACTATCAGATAACTTTGATTTATTATTGTTCTAATTCTTATAATTTAATATTTATCACATCTAATAAATTAATATTTCGA
Organism: Psix sp. ZL-2020; assembly: GCA_022817045.1. NCBI lineage: Eukaryota > Metazoa > Arthropoda > Insecta > Hymenoptera > Scelionidae > Psix > Psix sp. ZL-2020. The sequence continues at coordinate 7,267 of JABFQD010001363.1, read as the reverse complement.
ATGATTACGTAATATATTTTCCGATCAATTCTACAATTTGAAAACATTCATTAAAACTTTACCTATTGATTTATGAAAAATTATTGAAACGATATTTCTCACATTTTATGAATTAATTAAGTTGTAACTGATATATAAAGATATATTGAAAAAGAATGCAAATTTTTACGGAACAATAAATATGATAAGAAAGAAGTAAAATTGCACATTAAGCATTTATATATAACTATTACACGCATTAAATAGTCATAACTCAAAATTGTTCAAAAATGTTTATTTGATGAATTATTCAATCTACTAATACTGAAAACTTTTTTGCATCATTAGGACCACTGATACAATTTTTTCTTCAGCTCTTTTTCATTAATCTTTTTCTGTTGCATTTTCTTCTTTTTAACTCCTTTGTGTTCCACGTCCTCGTTCCCCTTCCTATCCAGGGCTTCAATGTGTAATTCCCCTTCTTTTTCGTTCAGTGCCTACCTATTCTATTCTCGAAACCTTTCCTGTCCTATTCTCTTATCTTTAACACCTCGGTGTCGTATTTCCTACCCTTTTCTCCTTTTCTCTTCTTCTTTAAGCGTCTTTTTCAATCTCTCCACTTCGCATTGAATTTACTTATATAACATACATACTGCAATAAACATAACTGATAAAAACAAAAGTAGATTTTGTGCTCCAGCGCAGCAGCAATAGTGAAATTAAAACGTCCTTAAAAAATGGAAACAAAAGTGTTTAATTGTTTAATACAACAAAGACATTGCCAACAAATATAATTAATTTGCGCAAGAATTAATAATCGCTGTGTATAATCATTGTTTAATTTGAAATGAAACATGTTTACTTGTCAAAGTTGTCTGTAACTCAGTTTTTGCTGATATTGAAACAAGTAATTAAGGTACTCTATCAAGGCCGAAGTGTTCTAAGGATGACGAACAACAGATCTTGATTTGAACTCACTCTAAACTAGTCTGCTTTTGAGATGGAAGGCGTCGTCGGAATTAGTGTGCGATGTTCCGTTGAGCGTTGATAGTTCGCGTTCTATATCCGGAAGCTGGTTGGGCACGATACACTGCTATTGTGTGATGTCCACGATTAAGCCCATAGTATCACCGTTTACACTGCAATGTTTCCGTTTGTCGGGTCGACATGAACCGATACGTTTGCTGCGCTCCATCTCGCATATTACAACCCATCAAATTGCATGTCTTGTTTCGAATTACGGGACATTTATTTATAATCGAGTTCTGAAAACTTGTGACAGCTAACATTTGTCACTTTTATTGCGGCAACAAAATTAAGTTGAAACAAAAATATTGAGTTGAGCAAGCTAATAAGTGTACGACGTAGAGTTTTGTTATTGTTTATTGGTTTTATTTTTGTTTGAAAAATAAAAGTAAAAAAACTAAAAAATGTAATTTATCATTAAAACTATTTAAATCTATATCAAATAACTATAAATAGTTATTTAAGTTGAACTTATATATAGATATATAACCATAAATAGTAAACAAGATTATAAACTTTTGAATCACTGATGAAATATTAATGTTAATATTTATATCGAAATTTGTTTTTCAACAAAGACAAATTCATAACCTTTCAACAAGGTATTGATAAATGAAATGTATTTAGCATGAAATGTGCTCGAGAGTGTCCGTGCATTATTTACAATAAAACTACTTAACGTTCTTCGCACACAAATTTTCCAAGCCACACATTTCTTCAAACTATAACATCAGACTGCATAAATTACCCGTTAAGGCCAAACAAGCGTCAAATTTATACCATAAGAGTTTATTCCATTTTTTTCTTGAGTACATACACTACGAGATAACGGCGTTTGTGGTCACTGCAAAATACGCGACTGAGCGAGTTATACGCACACCACCATACATAGTAAATATGTAGTCATACACAATGAGTATGATAAAATGTGCGTTTTCTCACACAGAATTTTCGCGAGTAGAATTGTACTTGGAAGAACTCGATTTCGTAGAGTTAGTTACAAGTTTATTCGCATATAAAATAGCGTTGTTATCGCGGTAACTCGTGAGGGACGAGTTATTAGATACAATGCATGGGAGTAGCTTGCAAATCGAATGTTTAAATTCTGAACGTTTCTTCACCAGCAAATAAAATTAAATATAAATATATAACACAGATAAACAAGACAATACTAAATACTAAAAAAATGTTTCGAGAAAATGAAACATTATTTATTATATCATGTTTATAAGTTTAATTTGTATAATTGTTTATAAACAATAAATGAATAACTGTAAATAGCATTATTAAATTGCATTTTATGGTTTTAGAAGAAAGAAAATAACATTTCGAAAGATTATAGAGAAAAATTAAAATCGATGATGAACATTTTCACATTAATATGGGAAAAATTGTATGTAATATTTATGCGTCATGGTTAATGTAAGTTACACAATTTGTCAATATGTAATATTAATGAAAGTTGTAATCGAACATTTTTTGAACGTGTTATGTTTCTTAAGCAATCATCTATTGCTAGTCGAATTATAAACAGAAATATCTCTTTGATTCTTTGGCGGATCTACGCGATCGCAAGTTGAGTTGAATTCTATCGAAATCGTATGAAGCCGTCTGTATGTAAGCGGATTTGGGGCAGGCTAAAGTAAGATGTGTAAACGTCGTAAATCCAGCGATGGATGTGCCCGCAACATAAATTCAGCTGCGACATTGCAAAGTGCCAATTTTCGGCGGTTCTCGAAAATTTCGATTCTCGCAATCGACCTGTATCTCAGAGGATGATTCTGCGAGTGTTTTTTATTACGTACGAAATAGAGAACGGAATTTGAGACATTATAAACAACCGCTCAGTGAATAGAAATTACCTTTTCTCATAAAACACAGTTCAAACATTTTCATTTCAAGTTTGAATGTGTTTTTTATCTGTTAATAAAATACTGCAAGCAATAATAATCCATCAAATATTATTGAGAATAAAATATAAAAGATTTATTTTCACCTTATATTTTGATGTTTTTTTCATTTTACATTTACTTTTAAGTACTAGTGCGAAATATACGAGATTGCAAAAAGTTACACGAGGAAAGCTGAATTGCAACAATAGCAGTTGATGGTAAATGTTACAATTTAAATAATAATGGTAACTATTTAAGTTACTATTATTATCATTAAGCTGATAGTATCGCTGTTGCAACCTCTCAATGTAAATAATTGGAAATAATAGCTGAAATGATAGCTGATTATTGCGCTAAACAATGCGTAAATACATGAAACATTGTCTTGACTCATAAAATTGCAGCGATCGACCTGCTGAGTTTACCAAATTTTGGCTCGTTCTCCCAGAAGCAAAGCTGAGACAAGGCGCAGAGGCGAGCAATTCGATCGAATTGCAAATTACCGTTAAGCGTTTGAACAGCTTTTGCTGAACAATAGTAAACTCTATATGGAATATGCTTCACCGATACCCCGGCTATCGGATATTGTAATGGCACATTCGGAAAGTGGTTAGAAAACAATTTACGATAAGTCCTTGATGAAAATTTCGGTAATTACTCAGAACATTTCAAGCTATTCTTTTATCAGTTTTTTGGTTGACACTTAATGTCCATTTTATTAACTTAATTACATAGAAGTATCTTGTTCTTTTCGAGAACAGTTTTTTGAGTAATTATTCTAATGAGATCTTGATTTATTTGTTGTAATTAATTAATAATTTATTATATCAATTTAAAATTGACATAAAATATTGTTCTTTTTTATTTTATTTCGTTTTGATATATCTCTTTTTGTTGTTACAAATAATATACATTTTGAAGTGTCTCCTGCAATCAAAATTTTAGAATGCTTGTGATATGTTTCCTATTTTAAATTTGTTGCGCAGTGGTCAAATTCGCTACGCTTGCAATTCGACAATCGAATACAGTATTCAGGCAATGTGATAGTGGAAATTCTGTCAAGCGTCTCTCAACAAAATCTACATTTAAGGGCTGGAAAAAACCAGAAAAAATAATTATAATAATTTCAAAATAATTGCAAATTAATTCTAATAAATTGAACTAATTGAATCAAATTTATAAACATTTTAAAACATGAAAACAACTCCATTTTTTGAGACCAAACTTGAACGATCTTCTAGAATATAAATATTTAATTGTTAGTTGAGTAAAAAAAAGTTTAATAAAAGAAATTGATATTTTAGATTAGTACTAAATTGCGTAGAAGTCAAACATAGGTAAAACGAAGAAACGTATTATGCTGAAGGAAACAAAGGCAAATACGATTTGAATTTAAAATGTTATTACTGAATGTCTGTACGCGGCTTTTATTGCATGCCCGACTTTTAATTGTCGGTTTCGCAGTATTTAATGACTACACATGATGTAAGGTGCGAGAGTGTCGATTAATATCGTTACTTTTCCAATCATTCTCAATAAAACGTGTAAAAAATGTAATAAGACCAACTACTCAGGCTTTTTATGGTATTAAAATTATGTATTGCATATAATAATATAGATATAATTTTATTGATTTATTATATATACAAATATAAATGAAGTCTATAATTATGAATTTTTTATTTTTTCGAGATAAGCAAAAATTAGGTTTACTGTAATTAATTAAACTTTTATATATACTTTTGATTTACAATAATGTAACAAAAATCGTTTCAAAATATGTTAAAATTAAGCTCTAGACGTTTTTATTTGAACAAATACGTAATTCAAAATCGCTAGTTCAATAAAAAGAAAAAAAACACAGAAAATCATGATTTACATAACACGAAATAATCATAAACTCGGCTAACTAACAGCCAAGACTAACATTTATTTTTCCATAATAAATCCATGATGATACTGTAAAAATTGATTTGAAAAAATAAACCGACATGGGAAGCCTTGGAATGTAATTTGGTGAAAACAAATGATGATTTTATAAAGAGTTCTCATCATGGTCCATACTTACGATACTGGAAAAAGCAATAGAGCCTCTCTATGGTCTGTCCATTCCTATATGAACCGTGACAATTCGACCACTCGACACCATTCTCTAGGGAATCATCCTCAGGGGAGCATCTTCAAAGGCGAACTAAAGTAACAAAAAGGAATGTGACCAGTGTGAACAAAGATAATGCGAAGACAACCAGTCTCTTCAAGAGCAATTACGGTGTAGTACTTTTGGCTGGCGAAAAAATCACCCAATATTTTTACTTAAAGACTGTTTAACACAAATCACCCAGCAATCGTCGTAATTCTAAGCTAAAACTTTACTTAGATCCCTAAGCTGAATTCTTTATCTAACACTGTATTATTTTAACATATAAATAATGAAGATGGATTCTCCCCTATATCAACTGCAGTCGTTAAACTATACACCGTGATATGTGAGCTATTTAAATAAAATAAAAAAATGTCGAAATTTTTTCGGAATATCGAACAATACGATAATTTGTATTTTTTGATTTATTCGACCATGCTGCAATTGGAGCATTAATTATTTAATCTTAAACTCCTATAGCAAAAAGCATTTTCAGCTAAAAGTTCAAATGAAATGGTGTTAACAAATTAGTGTATTTTGAAATTATTTTTCAATTTATCTAAAAGTGAGAAATAGTATATTACTTAACGAGGGAAAAACGAGTTTTAAGTTGGCAGTCCGAAGGGCTGCCAACTTCAAACTCGTTTTTTTCGAGTTAAGTATGGCACTTTATCTTACTCATAAAAAATAAAATATGTTGGTAACTCTGAGGGTTACCAACATAAATATGATATTTCAATGATTTTATGATTGTATCGAATTCAACAACATTGACACACATAATTTTTGTACGACACTAATAAAATAAAATTCTCACGGTCCTAAAATAAGTTAATTAATATAGATCCATTGGAAATCGATAACAAAATAGTAATTCTCAAATCCAATAGTTGTCACATTAAATACGAATTCAAGTATTTACATTCTAGTTGATAGTTTCAAAACAAGTAATGCAAACTCGTGTACGTGAAAATGTCGCGATTTATTCTGCCAGTGTTGGTGATGGTTCTTTGTTCAAGTCAGAAATCCCCTTTAGTTCGACTCTTCAACTAAAAAAAACTCCTCGTCAATGACATGAGGCCATTTTATTTAGTTCAGTGTGTATATCGTTTTTTCCTACTCTGTAAGTATTCGGAAATCGTGAAATTTTGCCTCTGCCACTTCATCTCGAGCAGTGTCCGCGTGGTCTAAAGTCTGCAATTGAGATTAGAATTGGGGCTAGAATCAGGAAGTATAGATGAGTTGGTTTTTATTCAACTCGAACATGCATAAAGAAAAAAGGAATCACCTAATAGTATCTTTAAATTACAATGTAATTAGATTGGTTGGAAGATTCTGGGTAATTAATGTTGCGATAATATATTTGTGTAAACTTTTTAATGAGAATGCACAATTATATTTGCTGGATTAAATACATTTGTTCACTTTTCTCTAATTTAAATGTTTGTTTTTCATTTTGTTTAGTTTCATTTTCAGCTTATTTTTAAAAAATTGTAGGTTTTTAATTTTTCGTATTAAATCAATTAATTGCACGTTAACAATTTTATTATTAAAACCATGATACTGGTAGTAATTAAAAAAATCTATTTTATGTGAAGCTGTAAATGACATGCTGGAATTATTTTTAAAATAGCAGCTACATGATTTAAAATTTTTCAATTAAAGAATGTATTAAAAATATAAATTAATCGAATGATCAGAAAGAAAATTTTTTAACTAACACGTCTAGTAATCAATAAGTTAAATGAACCATTTGACTTCAAAGACCAGTAACCATCAAAAGTGCACAATTTAACATGAAACTAGGTGACTTCTTTACAGAACACTGTTAAGTGAAATATACTTTCAATCTGGTAACAGTTAGATCAAAGACGTTCTTTTTTATACAATATATCGTTTAATTTTCTTTTACCTCTTTCACTAAAGAAACCATGTAACTTGCCTTTTCAATGTTTATGTTATTTATACAATATCATTAATGTAATACAATTTTATATGCAACTATATACGAAACAAAAATACAAAATAAACATGCAAGTATGTGGATGATGTGTAAATGAACATAACTCAATATGTTAAAAAAGATAATTGATAAACATTTATTATATTGATAGACCTAAAATATAAATAATGAATTTGCAATAAATAATATAACCTAATAATGATTATTAATATGAATCAATCAAAAATATGTTTAAGAGCAAATAATATATACAATATACATATTGGT
>JABFQD010001362.1:0-18659 GCA_022817045.1 Psix sp. ZL-2020 | reverse complement strand
AAATTATAATTCATATTCAATGGGGAGTGATAAGAAGAGGATTTTATTACACCTGATAGGTGTTCATAATTTATTTATTTTTTATTGATTTATTTATTAACGGAATTACCCTTTTCATATAGAACAATAAAATGTAGTATATAATCATTATGAGATGTTCATGTTCCGTTCAAAACTAGATACATTACACACGAAAAAGTCTATATTTTGATTGGTAACTCGCATTCAAACAAATATTTATATTAGTTCATGTGACTATTACATAATGAAAACCTGCGGAGACACAACTGATGCGCACAGATAAAATATCGTCCCTGATCGCGATTACAACTCTACCACGACGCTCCTCAGTTGAGGAAAATCTCGTTTGCTGCTATATAATATAATTTGAGAGACCCAATACCATATCAAAAAAATTTTCATTCAGCTATGGCTCGGCTTATAAAAGAGCATCAAAATTCGTTGACGAAAATCTTAGACGAATCACGTTTCAAATGTATTAGTAATAACAAAACGTAATTAATAATAATAAAACGTATAATAATAATACTTACATAACAAATATAAGTTAATAATCTTATTATTGTAAATTACCATAAAAATAATAATTTCATTAATAATAATAACAACTGTTTGTCCAAACATAATTTTTTTAACTTTTCGTCAACCATTATCATGAGGTTCAAACTTTGACCAATTTTTAAGTCAATGTAAAAAATTTAAAAATCACCCGATTTCTGACTTTGAGGGTGTCTTACGTCATTTTTAAGTAATTTCGATGATAAGTAATGATGAAAGGGTCGATGACTGAGTGAAAAGAAAAATTAAAAAAAAATTATAGATAGATAAATGAATAAATCCACTAATGCATAAATAGATAAACGAATATATTGATGGATCGATGGATGAATAGATAGATGATGAAACGGATGGATTGACGAAATTTTTCTTCAATGTATGCATAGATGGATGAGAATATTTATGGACAAATGCATGTAGCGATAATTAGATCGATGAATAAATAATAAAATGGATGGATGGATGTGTGCATAGAAAAATTGATGGATAGATGAATGAATCGGTGATTGATTGGAATAACGGATGGATTAATCAATGGATTGATGGACTAATGAATGGATAAATTTATGGATTTATGGTTGGAACAGCAAATATATGGATCAATGGGTGGATGGATAGATATATGTAAGGATGAATTGATAGGACTATTTGAATACATGGATGGATTGATGTATAGATGACTGTTCGAATATATGGATGGATGCATGGATGAATACATAAATGTATCGATTGAAGAATAGCTGACTGTTTGAATACATGGATTAATGCATGTATGAATGGATGGATAGATGGATGTATTTATGCATGTCTGAATGAATCAATGGATAAAAGGATTGGTAGATAGGTGACTGAATGGATAGATGTATAAATGGATAAATCGATGAATTGATGATTACAACGACGAATGAATGGGTGGATGGATTGATGAATAGATGTATGCAAGGATGGATTGATGGATAGAAGATTGTAAGAATCGATTGATGGAGAGATTACTGTTTTAATGAATATATTGATGAATCGATGGGTACAATACTGTTTTCATGGATGGATGGATGGAGAAATGGATTAATTGATGGATAGATGTCTGCAACGACGGATGGATGAATCAATGGATGGATAGATGACTGTTTTAATGGATGAATTGATTGATGGATAGATGACTGTTTGAATACATAAATGGATGCATGGATGAATCGATGGTTTTATTAATAGATAGATGACTATTTAAATGGATAGATAAATGGATTAATTGATGAAGTGATAGTTGTAAGGATGGATGATTTAATCAATGGATGGGTGGATTGATGGATGAATGAATGTGTGGATGGATTAATCAATAGATGACTGTTTTAATGAATGGGTTGATTGATAGATAGATGACTGTTTAAATGGATGAATGGATCGATGGATCGATGGATGGATTTTCATATTTAAATTTTTATGCTATTTTATAGTATATAATATTATGTTTAGAACGAATATTTTTTTAATAAAAATTCATAATTTTTTTTGATAAGTGTAATTTTTGTATGAAATACTATCTTATACACTATAAGTGAAATACACATTGCATTCTAATCAGAATCTTACATATGATATTTAGTAAATATTAAAAAAATGCATAACATTATATATAACATTATCAGACTTTCATCTTACTTCTCTGACTGCATTAGTTATTTTTGTTAACTATTTTCCAACATTTTCAATCAATATCCATAAATTCTTAAAATGTATTGTCGTTGATCTTATAAAAATTGCATTTGTACAATATATACAGATATTCCATCTAATGAATTGGACAAGAAAAAGATCTTTTGTTTGCATTTTCTGGAAGAAGCGTACTTAGTTGGGCACAAGAAGCGAATTTTGAAAGGAAACGCCATACCATCGATGAATTTGAACGAATGCGCAGTTTCTACTAAATGTGTTTCAAATTTGAACAGTACATCGACTGTAAGATCGTTTGTTATAGACAATGGTAATTCTCCAATACATTAATCCATTTCAAAATCAACAAATATAATAACTTATCCTGTCAACCATGAATTTTGTCAACAGTGTATATCAATTTTATGACAATATAATTCCTCTGTAATCAAGATTTACACTTGTCGAATACTGAAAAAAATTATTTTCATTATTTTCAATTAAAATTAGTCATTTGTGAATTCATACATCAAATTATTTCGGAAAATGTTTTTTGAAAATACTATTGAACCAAATAAATCAATTTTTAGCATAAATATATAAAATAATTTATTCGATTCTATAAAATAACAAATTCATTTAAATGTCCCTGCATATTACTTTTATTTACACGAAATATGCATTAATTAATGTTTATATTACATTCACACAACTTATAAAAAAATCTGGTTGTCAAGGTATTGGAATAGTACAATGAGTAACATGTGAAAGATACTCTTTATTTATAATAATATCATTTATTGATTTATTGAGCATTTTGAGAAAATTACGCCTTAATGATGTGCAAACTATTCGGCGCCTACGTAAAACAATTGAAACTTTTAAAGAAGATGGCTTACGGCTTCAAGAAATTATAAGCACAAAGCGCAGGTGAATTTTTATTAGCATTTAGCAATTTCAAAAAATTCATTTCGATCATGGGCACCATGCCCGCGACAACACACACGGCGTGAAAAACGCATTCTACTCGGCAGAATGGAGATGCATGCTTGATGCGGTTGAACGCTTTCATGTACCCTCGTATCTCATGAAGATGTTTGACGATTGATTAAAGAATAAATGCCTGCTGTACGACACCACAGTTGGCCGTCGCTCGAAAGTGATAACTTCAGGCGCAGCTCATGGCTCGGTACTTGAACCAGATTTGTGGAACATTATGTACGATGAACTTCTGAGAATCCAAATTCCTGAAGAGACACGACTTGTTGAATACGCTGATGACGTGGCCGCCCTGATCGCAGCACGCACAGTAGATCGCAGCATCTACTGTGCAACAATTTATCTATTTATAACTAGATAATATTATTCCTTTTTGTTCTTGAATTGGTGAGTTTTTTCTTGTGATGATAAAAAAGAAAAACAATTTTAAATTCGATCTAACTATTATAATCATTTTAATTATGTAACACATACAGTTCAATATATTTAAAATACTATTTATTTTTGTCAAAATCGAGTTAATACATTGTCATTTACGGTTCAACAGATAGATATGTTTACATTAAATGACAATAAGGGAGTTTTAATTACAGTTGTGGCTCTAGATTAACATGTACAGTAATAGCCAATAATAGGATCATCATCTGAATCGTCAGCATCTACCACATTTTCTTCATCAGTGGGTCTATAAGCAATGAAAGTCTGGTGCCTTGTTGCATTGCATTGCATTTACCTGGCTCATGTAAATGTTCATCAAGATGTAACTGTTTTTCATTGTCCCTAATCACTTTATATTGTACGTACGATGGTGCGAAATTCACTTGATATATTCCGACTGTCAAATCCTTGAGATATTCTAAATCTAAAATTGGGAACTGTGAAATATCTCTATGAGTAAGACGTCTCCATTGGCCATTTCTTACGCGTAAGTTGTCAGCCTCTACTCTTGCTTGGACAACATTTGAAGTCTCTGATCTACGCAATATTTCTCATGCCAATTCAGCACCTTGCACATGAATAAAGCAATGGTATTTGTTCAAGATTTTCCCTGTAATGCAGTAAAATGCATTAAGATTTTTTGCATGTTGTGAATTGATAGCTTTTTTGAAAAAGTGAAACATTGATCGAAGATGACCATTTTTGCCTTCAACTATTCAACGACTTTTTGTAATGATTCTAGTTGCATTAGCATCTTCCATTGATAACTGTGTCTGTCCCCGCTGGCATAACACTGACATTTTCGCATCAATTTCTAAATGCTGGAGGAAGGGTAATGCATCACGATATCCTCTGTCTACTAAAACAATGTCACCATTCTCAAACCATTGTCTTAACGTGGTACCATCGTTATGAAATTCATGTCTAAGAATCTCAGCATCGTTGTTTCTCGAATCAGAAAAATACGGTCCTAGAATTGCCAAAATGTAACCATCTGGAGCCACTACTAATGTTGGTTTGAGTAGATGTCTATTTTTATGAAGACAGTACAATTGCCGCAAAACTCGGAAGTTACTACTCTTATGAGCGAACGCATACGTTGCATCAATTACTGCTATAGCTTTTGATTCATCAAGTTGAGGGTTATATAACGTATTTGAGAATTCCGTCACATGATGAGTAATATATTCTTGCCTAATAATTAATGCTGGTCCTATATTTTGTAGGACAAACCGTTGCAAACGAGATTTTCGCACAAGATCTAATATGAAACTCACTGTTTGTCAACTGAAATATTGAAATATAACTTTTAAGAAATCATCGCTCAAGCCTGGTCTTAATTTGCATGAGAACATAAGTAAATCTTTTTTTGTGACATATCTCGATGTTCCGTTTTGTAAAACAGGATCGCAATAAGTATAAAGGTTATCGAATTGTTCTTTTGAAAGCGGTGCGATGCATTTAAATTCTTTAACGTTCAAATTGTTTGGATCGATATGTTTCGTTTTATCGATGACTGCTTGTCTCAAGCAATTTAAAATTAATAAAATATGTGTTCCCTTAATCAAACAAGGTCTGTTTATAAACCGCAGTACAGGTATTTAACAATAGACATTCTTTATTTAAATGATGACCACAAGATCTAACGTTCTCCGGGATATAAATGTTCCACGTAATGAAAATATTGACCCGACATTCTAAACTTAATCTTTGGACATTGTGTACAACATTACAAATAAAGCATGTTTGACTAGCGGTTTGCGTCAAAACATTTAATCGAAGACAATTCGGATCTGTTTCCATTATATAGATTTCATTTAAAATCGGTATATCGCAATTCACACACAGCCTTGTATCATTATTAATTTGTAACGGTGGAAGGATTCCTTCATCACGTCTTCTTATAGCAATTTGACATGTCATGTCATTTTCATCTGGTGATTTAATGAACTAGTAATCAAATAACTCAATAATCAGGTGAATTAGTAATAATTAGAACACATAACAATTAGGTGACTTTTTTATTGGATTATTGAATCACTGAATTTCTAAATCAGTGGCTTATTTAAGTATTGGATCATTGGATCACTAGAACACTGGATTACTAAATCATTGGATTAATAGATTATTGAAATATTGGGTCAGTAGATCATTAGACCATTAGATCATTGAATAATTAGATAATTAGATAATTGAATTATAAGACCATTTACTACATTACAGGTCACTTGACCAGTAATCTAATGATGTAATGATACGAAGATTTTTTGAGCCAATAATCCAGTGATCTATTGAATCAATGATCTAGTGATCCAATAAATCACTCAATCATTAGGTCACTAGACCATTTTAACATCGGATCACTGGATCATTACATCACTGGATCATCGGATTCCTAGGTAACTGGATCATTCGATCATCAGATCAATAAATCACTAGATCATTCGATTATTAGATTATCAGATCACAGGATCATTGATCAGTCATCACATCACTGGATTATTAGATCATTAGATAATTATATCACTGTATGATAGGGCCACTGTATCTTTGGATCACTGGATCATTATATCATAGGATCATTATTAATATTCCTATGATCATAAAAATAAATATTTCAAGTTTGTTTTAGATATTCTGTAACATTTTATCAAATGTATAGTCACTATATCATTTCACCTAACTCATGCGTTGCACGGAATAGTAAATCCTTTGTATCTCGACAAACATGATTTTGTTGACTAAGTGTTCATGGACAGTTTTGGTCAGCATTATCTTAACTATCATTACCCAAAATTTCAACCAGTTGAAATTTTGGGTTTACCAAAAGTTACCAGCCATTTCCCATAAGGATTTTGCGGGGTCCTTTGTTTTAAACTGCTTTACATAAAAACAAGAACTCCTCTACTACAAATGTATACAATGCAATAAAACTACATAAGACGAGTAGTGAAACCTGATACGTCTTACGAATTTGGAAATCTTAATATTAAAACTTCCAAGCATCCTTGGAACAATGAAGCTCGGTTGTAAAAAAACGGAATAAATATATCACACGGTTGCGAACGGGTCTAACTTCCGTGTGATTCCGCAGGGAGGGAATAGTTGATTATCAATAATAAAATAACAAGACCCTAATCGCGGATAAGGCAGTTGACGGCGGCACGCGCAGACGGCCGATTTGAGCGCGCGTTTTTGCGGCAAAGGATGGACAAAAGTAGATTACAATATAGAGACGAACTCGGGCTATTGGGCCAAGTGCCGAGGGTGGCACCGGGTCACTTGGAAAGGCCAGGAGAGTCTTACGAATAGCGGCGGTCGGTGGCATCCGGCGGCGGCAATCGGCGGCACAATTACACACATTTTATCAGCTTGCGGTGCTAATGAATGCACTCGCGGTGGAAAAACACAAGGTTTTCGAGACAATTCAGGGCACAAAACTAGAGACAACGGGGGTAGCAAAAGAGTCGCAAAAGGGCAAAATTAAAGCTAAATGGGAAGTGGCGAAACGGCGGGTAAGCGCGGCGAAAACGGTAAGGCCGTTTGAATTCGGCCGTCACGGCGCTGAATTTCGGCCGGGTCATTGTCATTGGCCAAAATCAGCTGATTTTGGCAGTTCCGCGGATCGAGTAACACAGGTTACAATATCAAATTCAAAAATGGATTTATATATGTGGAAGCTGTAGCCCAGGATTTTATTACGCTGATCACTTCTAAAGGTAGAACCACAGAGGCTATTATTGCATTCAACCAATGCAGCAGGTAACAACATACTTGTGTTAAATAATGCCAACGGTTGTTCAGATGGTCGATATCGCCGTCATCACCATGGTTTGGCCAACTTTCACAAACACCTTAAAAATCGCGAATGTCTATGAGGGTGTTGCAAGAAACAATAATACCCGAACTGGTTGATTCTGATTTTCTATTTTATTTTTAGGCAAATACAACTCAATCCCACGTGGGGCTTTTCAAAAAACTCAGTAATAAAAAAAACTACTCGCATAGACAAATTGTCTGTTTGAGCGCCTCACACTAACTGAAAGTGATCGTCAAAATCCGAGAAAACAAAGCCGCTTATCAACAGAACGAAAATAACAAGGCGCATCAAAATAAAAAAAAGGCGACGATCAACCTAGCCAGTATCTTCTACCATATCTACCATACCTAGACTATCTACCATATCTAGAGGTAGAAGTATTTTCTACCTCTGGTAGAAGATACTTTTTTCGAATCAATGATCATCTTCCCTGTTGATAAGAAATTTTTCAAATTTAATGATTATGGTTTAGATACATATAATCAGCCAATTCCATTTTACCGCCGATATGAGTTTAAGTTCCAACGTCAAAACCATGAACTAACAGTAGCGCGGAGACTATCCACAGACATTTAGATTAAATTTTTTATTTGGCCCAACCAAATAATCATGTTTGTATCGCCATATTGAAAAAATTGAGTAAAAACGTAGTTAAAACTCCATAGCTTTAGTCGCCGAAAAAGTCTGCTTAAAGGAAAAGCATAAAACGTGTTGAAATTTTGCGAAAAGTAAGTTATAACATTTTACCTCTTCCTTTATTTACAGATAAAGAATCTGTAAATTTTCTGTTTTCGTTTAGTTTGTTTTCACAAGAATATTTTTGTAACATATAAAAAGCATCGAATGATCTTTTAATGAATTGATTTTTCGTTTCGTGCAAATGATGATTTTTCTTACTTGCATAAGTGATCATTTTTTATGTACATAACTGGTGAACAGATACATAAATTCACACATATAATGTAGGTATAAAAAAAATTCAGTTAATTTTTGGAACACTTTTGGTATATCATTTATATAATTAACAATCTAATCATTATGATTAATGTGACAACATAATTTATAAGCATTTCATTTATCCTCTCAGGTGAATTTGCTGTCTTTTTGAATTTAGTGAAATCATTTTGATTAGATTATTTTTTTAATGATTATGAGAGAATTATTGCAGTGGTTTAGAGTTAGTATAATTGAATTTGATTCATTATGTGTTCAATGCAGTAAGAAAACATATCTATTTTTATAATCCCAATCAGTATGAACAAATAAACTAAAAACAATGATTTATGATATTAAATATAAATGAAGAAAAAAGAAACTTTTTAGTAATGTAAATAAAATAAATGAAAGTTTATAAGTGTTGATAACAATAATTATTTACAATATAATTTTTCAATTTGAAACCTGTTAATAAATTTCAAAAATAGAAGTATGACAACGGATGCTTCATCACACCTCCAGACTTTAACTTTATTATACATTGTGTTATTTGTTTTGTAAATTTATTCATAAAAAGTACATTTTGTGATAATAGTTTTATGAAAAAGATTGGGATCATTAATAACAAATTTGAATTTATTACAAGATATCAATTGCAACTTTTAATATAAAAATTGATATAAAAAACTTTTTTTATGTGACAGGAAAATAAAACCATTTATTTAAAAGAAAATTTAATTAATTATGTAATGTCTGATTTGTATTCAAAAAACAAAATATATATATATAAATTATTATAGCATCGTTTCTTAAGTGTCTTTGAGAAATACAAGGATTTTTTAAGAGCTTTAAAATAAAATTTAGTTAATTTTTATTAACACAGTTGATTTATTAGTTGCCATTACATCGTAGTTTAGAATAATTGGTTTTTATATTGATATATTTATTAAATTATAAATTATGATTTTTGCTTTAATAAGTTTGCGTATTGAAACTCACTACCATTTTCATATTCGCACATATCTAGAGCGATAACACAGCTTTCACTGACCACACGTTTGTTATCATCGAGATACTTTCTCAATACTTCAAAACATTCAGGAGTTGCAATTGCTCCTAATGCTTCTGCACATTCATGTCGAACCATCTCATTTTCATTAGAATTTTCAAGTGATTCTTTTAAATAAGGAATAGAAAGTTCATTTTGAAGTTGACCCAGGACAAAAGCAATTTCATGTCGAAATAAAGCACTGCTTGCCTTTAAACCTATTTTAATTAAAATTGTATTATATAAAATATTTATTGGAAAGTATAAATTTATTCTTATTATAAAATAATCTAAAATAAACTTTTACCTTGACAAAGAGCTAAAACGCTTTCTTTAGTTCTTAAATTTCTAAGAGAAAACATAGCTCGATATCTATCAAATAATATTGCATTTTCGTCAATTAATGTAATTCTCAATTGTTCTAGATTTAATTCTGTCGATGGAGGTGTAGGATCAATAGTATAATACGGATTTTTGGACAATTTATCAACTTCGCTGTTCGATTCCTGAAGCCACTTCAAACGTTTCAAAGCTAATTGACAAGTTTCTGCAACTTCTACCACAGGGTCTTTACTATACTCTTCTAAAATTGGAATTATTCTTTCATCATTAATTGCCCCAAGGGCTTCACCTGTAAAAAATATTGTATTCATTTATATTAATAAAAGAATTGAAAAAATATTTTTGGTTTTAATAATGGATAATTAAACAATTGGACAATTATAAAATTATAGTCTAAAAAAAATTAAAAAATATATAAAAATTTTTATAAATTACCAACCAGCTTCGTGTCTAACCATTGGTTCATGCTGAATATCTTTCAACACTTGCACCAAAATTGGAATGGCATTTTTATCTTGCATTTGTCCTAAACAATAAGCTAGCTCATGTTTTAGTAATGCTGATGGATCCTTAAAACATTTCTCTATTTCTTGAATTGCTGACATTCCTCCAATATTTTTCAATGTGAACAATGCACGAAATCTTTCCTTTAAAGGCCGCTTATTATCATTTAAAATATTTCCAATGGAAATGATCTGCTCTTTATTCACTGTAGTCATTTTTAATAAGTATGGTACACTATGTTTTATTTCTTATATTTATGTAAAATTAAAAAGAAAATTAAACTTGGAAAATATGGAAAATGTTTATATTGAAACGTTTTAAAAAATACAAAAACGTTTTTATGGTTATGGCAACATGCTTTATTTTTGTTCGATACTTTTTCTTCTTCTTGTTTATGGTTAGTATCAAAGGTTAGCACTAAATTAGTAAAGAACTCATCTGGCCATGATCTATGTAGTCTCATATAACAGAAACTGTATCAAAAAAAAATGTATAAAATCGGCAAAGAAAACATATATATAGAAGCTTGTTTCTATACAAGAATTGTTCGGCGAGAAAAATAGGTGCGAGATGGCGCTACGATACGAATCAAGCCACTCTTCGTTAGCGCTTTAAAATGAAAAGAGAAAATTAGAATCTTTATCCTTAAATAATAAAACCATAAAAATTCCTCTTGACTCTTAGTCGTTTTTAAGCTCGAAAACAGCCAAGAAATAATCGATGCTGGAATATCGAATGCTAATAGTTTTTCTTCTTGTAGAATGTTTCCAAGAGATGTAAATAAATTTTATTTTAATTTCAAACATAATTTAACAACTTATGAAAAATGCATAAAAATGATTTCTGATCTTTATATTGTATTCGACATCGTTATAATTATTTATGATATGAAAATATGAATATCATTTTTTATTATTATATTTCATAATTTTGAAGTATGTTATCAAACAGTTTCAGTCATCGAATAAGATAATATTTGAAATTAATTTTTAAGTACTGTTACCATTTTTAGTTTTATATTAACAGACCTATTCGTTTGAATAACAGATTACTCTATGATGACTCTCTAATAACATTATTACATATTTTATTAATAAAAATGATATGTGAAATTGCACGTATAAATAAAAAATAAATATGCCATTGTTAAAATAAATTATCACGTCCTATATTTTTTATCCTCGTTATTCTTATGTTTATAATATACAAATTAACAATATGTATTGCATATTATTAATAACTAGTATAGTATATTAATAATTACTTTAATTCGTCAAATAATATGTTAACATATATTAAATAAATATATCTGTTGTTCTTTGAAATAATCTGTATGTCCTTGTTTTTTGCTTAACAAACAACAGCAAGTTGCAAGTTGTAACTCAACATTCACTGGTGTCGAGTTATATACTCTTCCTCTAATATAACATGTATTAGACAAAGATAGTTTAATTGTATAGCAAGGCACAATAATTGCTCTCAATAAAGCGATTATTAAATATTTAATCATCTTTTCCTTTGTTATTTTTGATATTGGTAACAACGATATATATTTTTTATCAAACCAGTAAAATATTTCAAGTTCTGATCATTAACTAAGGATAACTTAGCTTTTGCCAATGAAACCAATAACAACATTGAATAAACTTAAAAATTAATGTGTTAAGGAAAACGACCTCTTATTAATATATATTATTTATTACTTATTAATATACATATAAATATTTTTTTTTTACCAATAAAGAAACAATTTTCTATTTGTGAAGAAATAGAAAATTGTTTCTTTTAATCTTTTTAATCATTAGATGAATATCATTATCCATTTGAACGAATGTAGTACGACAAAATGCCGCATGGCGACTAAGAAGACGACAGTGTCATGTCAGACTTTAAGTTTTATTCTTGAAATTGTTGCACGTATTTTCCTATTGCAAAAATTCGTTATATTTTTATTTTTTCAGTCTTTTAGACAAAGATAGAACTTTAAGCGTCGACATCGATATACAATTATACACTGATATACACGTGACACGATATTTTGAGAATAAACTCTTTGGTGACACCACCTTTACATAAGAGAGAAAAGGACAACGCAATACGATAGAAAGAGAGGTCCATATCACCAAGTTCTCAATCTGGTATCTGACTCTGAGTCATCTCAGATCTCATTTACGGGCTTTACGGCCTTTACGGGCCACGGCAATAGTCTAGTACTACTCAAATAAATGTTCAATTGTGTTTTAGAAAATTCACAATATTGTACATCTATAAATGAACAATAAATCAATCCATATAAGTGCATGATTTATTAATATAATTTTTCTTTTAAATATACCTCATTGTTAAACATCACGATTCATAGTGCTTGTTTCTATCTATGTCTCGCTTGTATCTCTTGATTTTAAAAGAGGTACATATAGAACTCTGTGTTCATTATTCCAAATACATTATGAAACTAATTTCTTTTAACTTATCATTATATTAACTGGAATAAGGTTCCCGATTAAATAATATAAAAATTGTAGAATTAATTTTTAAATATCTTATCTAATCAATCACAATTATTTAGTCATATATAACAAAATCACTTGAATTATTCTTTTTTCAACCAAAAAATTAGAATATTTCATACTATTTTCTAAGTTATCAAGAAAGTCTGTTGAATACTTTTTAAATAAATAATTTGTCAAATATGTTTGAAAATTGAAATTTACAGTTACGATTTATGAACGAGAAAAATTATTTTTCAAGTTCTGTCTTTCTCATACTAATAGAAAAAGATCAAATATAAAGAATATAAACCCTCTTGAGATTGTTAATTAATTTTATTTAAAAGTATCAAATAGATAGAAAAGACGTTAATATACAACGCTAATCTATTTTTGTTTTGGAATTGTTTAAATGACGTGACTGTCCACAGTATAGAATTTTGTCAACTGATCATTTTAAACATAACCAAGTACGTCATATAAACTTACGCAGTCATATATAATTGTGAAACTAATAAAATGCTTCGAAATGTTTATAATTTGTTCGGAAGAAAAGTAAGTTTCAACAAAATGATATTTGTATAGAAACAAGCTTCTATAAAAGAATACATTAGATTAATAAATGTTCATTTTAATTTTAGAGACAATTTTTGTTACACTATAATGTCAAACGTAGTTTAAACTTGATCCCAGTTGTTATCGAACAAACTGGTCGAGGTGAGAGAGCATATGATATTTACTCTAGGTTATTAAAAGAGAGAATAATATGTCTTATGGTACCGGTAAGTCATTTTGGTTTTCATATAAAAACCCAAAAACAAAATTGTAACAACATTACAGTACAGTATTTTAAAAAATTGAAACTATTCTTAATTAACATTTAAATATGACATGTACATTTATTTTTATTATTACAACTACTAATATAAAAATTTGATTTTACTATCTGTTCAACTCATTCTTATAAAATACACTCTAATGAATTCGTTATCTTGTTTAATTTTATCAAACTACCTAAATTAAAAATCTGAAATTCAACTTTCATTTAACACGTTTTTAAAAAATACTATAATTAAGTAAAAAAGTAACTTTATTAATTTATATTATAAAACTACTGTTACAGTTTATTTATAATAACTGAATTCGTTAGACAATTCTTGTTATTCTTAAAAAAATAAATTGATTGTAACAGATAACAGATGATTTATCATCACTCGTCATAGCACAACTGCTATTTCTTCAATCAGAAAGTAGTAAAAAACCAATACACATGTATATCAATTCACCTGGAGGTGTAGTAACTGCTGGTTTAGCTATCTATGATACAATGCAGTATGTTCTTCCACCTGTTGCAACATGGTGTGTTGGTCAAGCATGTTCGATGGCTAGTCTAATCCTAGCAGGAGGCTCTAATGGAATGCGTCATTCTTTGCCAAATTCAAGAATTATGATACATCAGCCTTCAGGAGGTGCTCAAGGTCAAGCAACAGATATTCAAATACAGGCAGAAGAGATCATTAAAATAAAACGGCAAATATACAATCTTTACGTTAAACATACTGGCCTTGAATATCAAAAAATTGGTATGTTATACTCTAAAATATATAAAAAAAATTAAAAATTGTTTATTATTATTTAATTGATTAAGATCTTGGACAAACATATTGAAATCAAGAGTTAAAATTGATTTTATAATGTGAAAAATTGCAAATTGTACAACATATATTGTAATTGTAATACATATTAGTGACAGCTTTTTTTATAAATTAGTAATGAGCAAATTAATGAACTCTTTTAGTTCTTGAATTATTTTTGCACTTATCAAAAATAAATTTCACTGTGTCATCTGCATATAAAAGTATTAAATGAAGTACATGCATGCACGTGTATACTCAACTTTTCTTAATGTCAAGTTTCCAAGTTTTACTCATTTTACAATGCAGTGAGTAATTTTTCACTAATGTAAGCAAAAACGTCTTCTAAAATGTGAAGTATATTATTCTATATTATTTTGAAATATTAAATATTTTATTCTGGTAAAGATTCTTTCTCGGTCATCCACTTGTGCTTTATGTTACTTCAAAATTTACCATAACATACAAAAATAATAATCCTTATTCATTTTATATTCTGTTTTTTGATATATAATAATATTTATAGAAAATACTATGGAAAGGGACAAGTTCATGACACCTATTGAAGCTAAAGAATTTGGAATAATAGACAAAATCTTGGAACATCCATTTGTGGAAAAGGATGAAGAAGAAAAAACTCATTTATCGACAGCGACACAGTAAATCTTCACATCTTGCATTATTTTTATTGATTATTACTATATTAATATAAAAATTAATAACAAAAACTTTTATTCAATAAATTGCAATAAAACAAAATATTTGTCTAATTTTAATTACTTTTTGTTTTATATTTGTAAAAATAATAATAATAAAGTATAAGATAGTAGTATCTCGTTGTATATAACATATTTTGATCATTACGTTTAACAAAATAACAAGCAAAAATGTTTAGTTTTATAATGTTATACGAAACGAAAATAAAGCTTTCTTTTACCATTATATGTATCATTAAAATTCTCGTTTTATTGAATTAATAAAAAACAATATTTGTATCTTTGATATATTAATATTTAAATTATTAGCACATATCTATTTCAGTTTCAAATTAAATATTATATAAATTGTAGTTGTCATGTAAAAGGATTCAAATAACAAATAAATTAATTCGTAACTTATTTAATTCCTTATATTATACCAATTTTCATTTCACATACATCATGTTTCACAGCCAAATAAATGAAAAGACAAAACAATTTCGACTTCAGACTATTTGATGCATTTGAATTATAATCATGTATTCTGAGCAACTATTCTGTTTCATTTAATACTATTAAAATACTTAGATACAAGTTAACAAAATTGTAATGTTTTATAGTAAAGTATCCAATTTACATGTATAAGTTTAGTTTTGCTTTATGATTAACCGATAGAGATTTTGATTTCGATTAAAATAAGCAATCACTTTCTGCGTTCCAAACTTATCGGCCAAGCTGAAAAAGAAATACAATAAATTAAAAATGTATACATTTTACTTCAGAAATACCTACACAGCGTGCTTATTAATAGTTTTTATTAAATTTCTTATTATTGCGTTAGTTCTTTGAGGACTTTTTTGTAGCATATTTCTTTATTGGTACTTGTATTATTTATAACAACGTACGAAAGAAAACAAAAAAAGTTTGTTTTAATAATTTAAAACAAACCTTTAGGTATGTTTAAGAAGGTATTAAAAATTAATACCTTCTTAAGCAAACAGTTTTAAATGAATACATATGTAAGAATACGAAAATCTAAATGAGAAAAAATGCCCGCACAAGAACCTTTATAATATTATACCATAAATAAATTACTATTAAATTTCAAATTATTACAGATCATTCAACCTACCATCTAAAATATGAAATTATAATGCAACATAAATACCAGAAGCTCAGAAAAACATTGTAATAGAAAATAAAATAGAATTGCATTTCAACTTAAAAACTCTATAATGTTGGTAAAAACAGCTTCTATATAAGTTAACATAATTAAACTATTTTGTCGTATGAATATTATTGCAAACAAACCTGACTGTGTGCGAGCATAAGAATATTTTTCTTTTCCATAGGAAATCTTAATTCACGACCTGCTAATCGAGCTGTTTCTAATTCTCTCTCAGCTAAAGCCAATTCCATTGCAACAATGCCACCACCACTTTCATGTTCTCTAGCGACCCAATCCAATGCCATTTGACTACGCATATCATCATCGAGAGCTCTGTGACTGTAATGAGCAACAACTTCCTGTCTACTGCACTGTCTTTCTCGCATTGCTTTCAAGGATCCATTCCAATGAAGTAATTGAAAAACAGTCATTAGCTCCTGAAATTCTAACATGGTTTTCCCTCGATTACACTCCAGCATGAAACGGAAAGCACCTATACCAGTATTTGGGTCCTCTTTTTCATCTCCTTTCACCTAAGAAATGAAAGAAAAACAACAAAACAAACATAGTTTTTATAATCACATTAATTATAACATTCTCTTTTTATGTATCACTCTTTATATACGTTTCTTTAATTAATTAATTTTTATTAAATAATTGTAATGGGTATAAGTTGAATTTTTATTGTTGCAAATAATATATTTTGTTTTATGTTATAAGATTTAAATTGGGCGTATTTTTGCGGACATTTTTTTCGTAAAAGTCTATTCAAGCATCAATTCCAAATAAATCTTACGAACGTTCATTTTTGTTTTTAAATTTAAATAAAGAAATGACAAAATTAAAAATATGTATACTGGAAAATTTAGTTATAATATTATAAATAATGTAATGTATTACATTATTTATCTTTTTTTTTGTTTTTTTCATTTCAAATTGCGCATATATTATGAAATTATTAATTTAAACAAAATTAGAGATGCTTGAAGTTTATATAAAATCAATTTAAAATCTTTTTCTAAATTAATAATATTAATAAAATTAATTCATTGTTAATAAAATTGTTTATCAAATAACTACTAATAATTACTAATAATAATTACTAATAATTACTAACGCCATTGGTCATTAAAGGCTTCGTGAAACTGGCACGGGCTTCAGCAACAGCTTTTTCAATGAAATCATCTGTAATTTTTCTTGAAGGATGTTCATTAAAAACCGAATTCATGAGTGCAATTTTGGCAGCAGATCTACGGGCTTCGGCTTTCGTTGGACAGTTCTGGAAACTGCCAAAACAAGAACCACCTGGTAAAGTGACATAACATATATAAGGTGGACTTGCTCCTGGAACCGATTCATAGATTACTAATGCACCATTTCTCAATTCCGTTCCTTGACTTTGCTTCATCTGCCAAAATCCTTGCAAGGCTTCTACTACATTAGCTAAAAATAACATAAATTTGCATTTTCAAAATATTTAGAATATTACAGATAAATCAACTTCAAATAATTCAACTTTTAAATACTATTTTGATAAAAACAAAAAATAATTACCTCTGCCACAACCTTGAGTATGTTTGGCAAAACTATTAACGACTGCGTCAACTGCCTCTCTAAGTACTTGCTTAGCCTGAGCATCTACTAATCCATTAGTAACTCCCATGTTATCTGAATTTCGAGACTTTGTTTTTATCGGCATTAAGCCCTGCATTAATTAGTTATTCCTCCCACTCATCTACTCTGTAACAGAAAGTTGTATTCAATTATAAATATATATTCTTTTTTATTATGTATACAATTCAATTTACAATATTATATTATATTAATTATTTATTTAAAAGATAAACAAATTTTCCTCAGAGATATAACATAACGGTTTCGGCTGTTCGGATTATAGGTTCAATTATTGCAAATAATATTTCAGCAAAAGTCTTGGAATATTTTAGAATTTTAATAAATAAATGTATATTATAATCTTTTATTTAAAATAAAATTTAAAATTTTGTGTACTCATTTTATTAATATTAAATTGTACATAGTGACTTTTACATATGTATTTCTTTATATAACTATATTGAGGCTTGTAGATTACTTTTGTTGTCTAAAAATAAAATTAATCATTTAAATAAAAAATATTCATATGATTCTTCACTACCAGAATTTAAAATTGTTCAAAAATTATTATATTATAATAGTGCAGTGAATTTTCATTGACATGAATTGATTTATGTTTGTTCACAAGTGCTTAATAAGTTATTAAGTTATATATTATAAGTACTACTATATACTTTTAATGCTAATATATTATAAGTAATATAAAGTCATATATAATACTAAAAGACATTATTCCACAC
>JABFQD010001361.1:0-18660 GCA_022817045.1 Psix sp. ZL-2020 | reverse complement strand
GAGGTGCAGCGCGTCTCTTTCTCCTACAGTGCGCATGCTTGCCGTGTGGCGTGAGATCGTAACGTAACGCCGTTTTCGACAATGTCTCAGAGTAAAATCGATTTAATAGACGTTGTCACGTCAAAAATAAAAACAAAAGTTTTCAACACTTGAGTAGAAAGTCGAGCTGAATAATACTTAAGAAATTATAATAAATAATAAACAAATGAATAAAGAATGAAATAGTTTGAAATTAAAAGTATTAACATTTAATAAAATAAAATCAATTAGATTCATAAAGAAAATTAACAAGTAAAGCTAACAAGTTAGCTAATTGCTGAGCTAAAGCGGGACTATACTTCCGGAGAAGAATTGCTTTGAGTGTGTTATCAGACTGCGAAGACGACGTCGAACCTAGTGACTCAGTCTGTGAAGAGAAGCATCAGTATTCAAATTGTCTAGAAAAGCCAGTCTGCGAAGACGGTCATGGGCAATTTGAAATTGTCGGTGAAAAGTCTTAGAAAGTTAATGATCTTGGGGTTGCACTAGTCTGCGAAGATGGTGTGAGCCATACGAGGTCTGATATTCTCTACGTACTGGAAACCCACTTGGAGGTTCTCTTGGAGCTAAGTTTCGAATTGGCCATATGTCCACCGCAGATAAAAAAATCAACTGGGCTATGTCATCCTTGTCAGTTCCATATTTAATCATATTGAATCTGTTAGTAACTTATCGTATAACAATAAATATACGATAATTTACTCGTATGATTCACTACTGATCATGATATCATGATGATAACATGTAAAAGTTGGAATTTCTTATTAAATGGAATAATTATAGAATCATCTTTTGAATCAGACTTAGTGCGATATAATTTTGCCAGCCTCAAACTAAATTAAAAGTAATACTATCGCGTGCTGATCAACCGATTAACGCGCTGAATGCTGCACGTAAGGATCTCAATATAGCGTATTTACGAGACACAAACTTAGTCGCTCGACACAAGGGTGATGAAATTTTCATGAATAAGGCGATGAATCGGAATAAAGCAGATGACGCAAGATTTGGAGGAAGATTAAGAGCCTAGACTATTTCGAAAATTATGCAGAGTATACGTAAGTTTTGCGCAACCTTGAAAAAAAAACATCAGAAAAGAAAAAAAAATCTAGGAAATTCTAAAAGCAGCTTAATATTCTATGAATTTTCTAAAGAATTCTATACAATTGTCGTTGCTAGAAGTTAGGTAAAAATTAAACAAAGCTGAAGAAAACGATTTATTTCAATTCCTTGAATATCCCCCCTTTCTGAAGTAGGAACTGAAAGTGTCTTTTACACTATTTTGATTCTATTATTTGTAGGGCCAACTACTGTACAATAACTTGCATGTGGTGCTGCTACCGCAGCGAAAGCTCTGAATAATACTAATGCAGCTGATAAACAATTGAAAGGGAATGTACGATATAATGAGACAATAAAAGCAATAGCCATCGAAAAGGATTGTATTTAAAGCCACGTAGAAAACAATTTGGCTTCGAATTGTCGAAAAACTGAATATCTCGCTACCCATACGAGCTGTGTTATATAACAATTCATGGAATTATGTGATGAAAATAAAAATGTGATACTTTCGCTAAATTCTTCATAAGAATTGATGTCTTGTAATGACAGACAGTATCTGATAATGTAATCGCTAACATGTATTTCGATTGATACAGATTTCATTTAAAATGCATTTAATTATTTATCAATTGAACTTTCTCCAAACAGAAATCATAATTTTGGACTCGTGCAGTTATCAACACTAAATTTTATTTCGAACATAAATATTGGTAATAATGAATTTTATGTTGGAAATCGCGACATGATAATTATTTTCATTTGTATTCTTTGCAATCCAATAATAAATTTCGAATTTTCTAATTCAATAGCTCAGCTTTCAGGATTTATTTTTCTTTAATTAAAAGCTAACATTGAACATGGATCAGAGTTTCCAGGATGTATACTTTCAAAATTAATTCAATAATAGTAGAATGTTACATTACGACAGAAGCATACATTGAGAATAAAAAAGTTCGTACGGTGTAACAAGTTTTTCCACCAGTGCCGCCTGGTTATGAAGTAGTAGAATCACTATCAAACGTTATTTACCTTACCATAAGATAGCGTTAGAGTAATGACCATTTGCAGTTACGCATAGCAGATCAGAATGATAAATTGATCAATTTTCGATTTGAAACAATAAAAACTAAGTAACATATTGAATCATTCTAACTCGTGATAGTATTTAATAAAAAAGTAGGTAAAAGTTATAAAATTTAAATGATTCAAAATACTATAGTTAGTCATCGAAAAACATTAACGTGGCATTAACATCACAGAACATTATATTTCTCAAAAGCATTGGATTACAATTGAGGATTAGATAAGCTCCTCTAGGAGGATCATTAAAAGATTCAAACACTAATCACTTTCGATAAATTTATGAA
This sequence comes from Psix sp. ZL-2020, assembly GCA_022817045.1. Taxonomy (NCBI): domain Eukaryota; kingdom Metazoa; phylum Arthropoda; class Insecta; order Hymenoptera; family Scelionidae; genus Psix; species Psix sp. ZL-2020. The sequence continues at coordinate 16,192 of JABFQD010001361.1, read as the reverse complement.
ACATTATAAAATTTGAACTCATGAGCCTTATAATCATCATTTAAAAATGGTGATGTAATGAGAATAGCAATATCGCAAAAAAATGGCTGTTTTTTACCAAATAAAAGCAGTCTTTGTATCTATGGTAGATTAGTTAAAAGCACTGATATTTTCATTAGAACAGCCAAAGTTCAATCAATTCCCTGGATATCTGACACATATTTAGAAAAGTGCGTTATGCATTAAATGGCGTTGACATAGATCGTTATAAAATTGTTGGTATAACACTATTGATAATAATTATTCTATCTCATGATGTTAGTTAACATTATGCTTTAGTAAGTTATGGATAAACAGATGTTGAGGAATCACCCGAATTCACTGATCGTAAAGGTTATTTTAATGAAGTTGTTATGCGTGTGTCAAGCAATGTGTTGAATAAGAACTATTGATAATACGAGCAAATGCCGATAGAAAATAACTTAGTCGAGCTCATGAATATGTTGTGAAAGATTTTAAAACTAACATATTGAAACTCGAGTAGTCAATGTCTCACGTCAATTTGTCCAATAGACAAAAAAAGCTACTTGTCTTAATTGCGAAAGATAGACGAATACCAATTAGTTTTTGAGCGTGGGATTTATATGTATAATCACCCTCACTAGTCGCTCCTAAATACGTCTAAACTTCAAAAGCTTCAACTCAATTAGGAAACCCGATTTGAATTAATTTTGCAAAGTAAACGAATAGAAAAAATACTTTTGAAAACAATTCTAGTCGGTTTCAAGATTGCGAAATTAGCGAATTGAAAGTATTTCTCAATTCAGAAAATTATCCTTATAGTAATTTTAATATTAATTCGATAAAAATGAAATTTCATGTGTGTATGATATGTTTTTTAACTTACAATTACTTTTTATATCTGACTGTTCAAAACAACGTGAAGTTAAAGCAAAAAGATTTCTTTGATCTTCGAACCGAGATTAGAGGCAGTTGAATATTTCCCTACGAACACGACTGCCTACTGTTTAATTTAAGCGATCATGTTTTCAAATATACACTAGTTAGCAACATTGTAAGAAAACTGTGACAAAATTAAATAAATTGTTAACATTCCATAATTCTACGAACCAACAGAAACTCTTGCGATTAAAGAAAGAACATCAATAAATGTATATGATAAATTACAATAAGCCACGTATTTACTCCATCTAAACCATGGTCTACTCTTCCATACACATATCAGAATACCAGAACATAGTTGAAAAAAAAATTTTCATAGTCTCAAATGGAATAATGATGTTATTCCGTATGAATTCCACAAAGCTTTGATTAAATAATTTTTTTTAAATGTTTTTCGAACATTGAAATAAATGTAGTCGATTACGTGAATTTAAACGGAAATTACTGAACTTAGTGAACGAAGGAAATTGATAGGGAAACTCATCGATAAACTGACAGTTTATTATAGATTGGCTATAACTAACAAAAGTGATTCAATTGAGAAAATTAAAGACGCGATATGGACCAGATAATATCATTATAATTATCGACACAACAAATTTCCCGTAGTAGTAAGCAACTCGTGGTGTGTATGGCAGCGCGCAGCTACCGATGGAAAACTAGATTACTTACTTATCACTATTATCCTACATTTTCTGATTATTTTTCAAAAGCTTTTAAAGCTATTAATGCTGATTTGAGCATCTAAAATCATTAAGAATGAATTACTTCAATGCTACTAAGATGGTTCTACACAGAATAATTATAATCTATTAATTTGGAAAATCTGTCAAAAATCTCTGCCAGACAGTGCTACAATAGTACAGATTGCAGCATGTAGAGCATCTTGTATGGTCTATAAATGATTTAATAGAATTTCGATGATGTATCGAGCAATGAGTATCTCTTGTAGTCCAAATTGCCATTAATTGAAATCATCATGAGAATAAAATATGCCCCGAAGACAAGAGCAAGTTGAACATTTCGAAGCCACAATTGATGCAGAAGGATTATTATATGACCTCGAAATACATGAGTCAGCATCAGTCAGTTTTTCTTGATAATATAGTGTTTTTTTCATCTGGGTTTCATAGCGTTTCTTCAACGACATTCTTAAAGTCGGTGGACACGATAACTCAAGCAGTTTATAACGGATTCCAATATTTGTTTGAAATGAACATAACATAATTCTCTCGTACTTGAACAAAGAAATTTTTATTTCTAACGAAAATCAACATTTTTATGCGCGTTGACGGAGCGATAAAGCTACAAAACGATGTTTTTGGTCAAACAGCCGCCATTTTGTTATTCATCACAGTAAAATGAAAGGTATAATAATCTTTCATCATATATTAACTCATCATTAATTATTAATATTTTGTCTACGTTACGATGTTGATTTATGGCGATCCAAATAAGCTACGCGTTAAAGTTAAGCCCGTAAAGTATAAGCAACAAAGTGTAAACGACTTTTGCTAATTAAAGATATATTGGTACATGAAAAATATGGCAAACTTCCTTACATACTAAAAAAGTAGACATTCTACTTTAAAAAAGTCGTCAACATCATAAGCATTGAATCGAAAACAAATTCCATTGCATAAATTGATGCCAGTTACACGAAAAAATTTTTAAGACTGTTAACCTGAAATTCGTTTTTGCAGAGCAGTTTACGATAGCGTTCGTTCTTCAAAAGCGTAATATATATTTTTATTTTCACGCATTAACTTACAATCTAATATTATTAATAAGTATCAGTTACGCAGAATTGATATTCGAGGTGTTAGATCTACTCACATAAAACATTCATTGATGAATACTAGTAGCAGGCATTCTTATCACTGCTTCTCCAGACGGCTTGATACTTAATAAGCGTGAACGTGAGGTTCTTGAGAGAGGCGTTTAGTGATGTAAGGAAAAGAATCCAATTTCGTATAACAGCAAAGAAAAAAACAGCTGAAAATATTTGAATCGATAACAGGAACTAGAAACTTAAAAATGAATTGAAATAAAACAAATTTCAACGGAAACGAAGAAAACAAAAGATAAGAGAAGCACACTCTTGAAGAACGTAAATTGACGAAGCAAATAGAAAAGTGGTAGCGAAGGTACTTTAATGTGAATAAATTTATTTGAAATTTTCAATAAAAATCAAAAAATTTTAAGCCAATAAAAAATTCAGTATTTGAATTTCTGAATTATTCAAATTCTGAAAAAAAAGCTCAAGAAAATGAAATTTTTTAGAATTCAAATAAGTTACAAAAAAAACTTAAACAGGCAATTATGAGGCTTGAGGGGTCATTTATTTTTTTCGCGAAAAAATCGTTAAGCGTAACGCGGGATATCATAACAGGATATCCTATTATATTATATCTATTGTATGACTTTACATTTGGTAAAGCCTTTAAAGAGAGCATGAGAAAGGGTCTCATGCCCTTCCAGGTCGAATGGCCCAGGAGTAACTGATGAAATGTAAATAAAATAAGATAATATTCATTTTACATTGAAATTTGTCAAAGGTAATATAATTCATTGGAGATTATACCTTGTAACTTAACTAAAATATGAATAAAAAAATTCATATCTTAAACAAAATAAAGATTGGCAACCTTGAGAAAGTGAAGCTTAGAGAAATTTTCCCTTATAAACAATATTTAAACCATAAAGGAGTTAAGAGATACTAATTAATTAAACAAATTTAAATAAATACAATTATAAATTAAACGACAAACGATTTAGAGAAAGTGAACCAATAAACAAAGGCGAGGGTAGGATCCAGACACCACGCTACCCTTAAATATTTTAGAAAAGAAGCATCGATCATCCTAAACAATAAATAAATAATTTTTTCAATAATCGCCAATAATAAATTATTGGCAATCAATTTAACAAAACTAACTAAAGAAATATGTCTTAGGCGATGAGGAATCGCTCACAAGCCAATATAAATCGTTCTCCTGCCACGAGAAAATTGATTAATTAACAAAAGATAAATAATCATAAACAACAATGACACAAAGAGAGATTACAACCAAAAAAGTATCTAGATACACAAAACTCAATGTCAAGAATCAGGTTCTAATATCAGTTATATCAAATACCTTTAAATAACTGACAAATAAGTATAAATATAAAAATAAATAAACAATCGCCAAGAGCAAATAATTATTCTTTCAGGCGCTTTCCACTAAAAAAAAACGGTGGAAATGATTCCTTGGGGCCCAAAGAAATAATCTATCACAAAACATCATTAATTTTGTATACTAAAAAGAAGATAGTAGCAATAAATTGTTAAAAACAATGTATAATAACAATTGAACCAATTACAGTTCAAACCCGTGCGACATATCATTTCAACGAGAATTTCACAAGGAATCGATTCCATTCATTAGTTTTAATTAAATTATAATATTGAAACAAATGAATTCTGCCCTCGGTTGATTGGATAATGAAATCGAGAGGGGATAAAATTCGACAACCGCAAGCTCGAACAATTGAAAGAACGAGCTTGCGGGGCGACAGTCAGTAGTTTCAGAGCCAGTAGAGCTGACAGTGAGTCACCCATCCTCCTGATCCTTTCCTGACGAGGCCTCTGGAATTAGCGCTGAAAGGTCTGATTCCCCATGTTCGAGTGGTCGCGAAGTTCTCGAACACAGACAAGCGGTTGTGTGGCCGAAAGGGTCCGAAATTAGCTCGGTGGGTATTTCGAGGCACTAGGGTTTTCCAAAGCCGATCTTGATAGAGGGCGCTAAATAGACAGAGTGAAGCGTGGCCGAAAGGGTCCGCCAAGCGAAGTCTAGGATGCTAACTCGAACAAGGAGAGCCAAAACACCCGCGTTCGACGTTCACCAATCCGTTCCAAGTAGACCAAGGCTCTGAGGGTTATGGGGTGAAAATGTAAATTTTTATTTTATTTAATTTTAGTTAAGAAGTACCTTCAAGCGAGCTGCGAAGCCTAACAAACAGTTGCCGAATTGGTCTTTTTTTTCATTTATTTTAATAGTAAGTCCTTTTTTTATTTTATTTTACTCCATGTGTTTTCTTTGGTGATGGGCAAGAACCAGCGAGGAAGTCTATTTACGCCTGCCAACAAAAGAACTCACTTTACTGTCGAGGTGCACTCAAAGGCAGTGATAACAATGATCGTTGCCATCAGTCGGTAAGAACTAGATGTGGCTAGACCGATCTGACGCCTAGATAAAATAAACTGAGAATATATTTCATACCGCATGCACCAAATAAAAGCAAAAGTCTCAACCTCATTAATCCGCAAATTTTGAAAAATAAACATTTTTCAAAGCTCGCTGAAGAAAAATCTCTCGCCTAAAAAAGTGATAAGAAAATAAACTTCTGCTCATATGGCCGCCATTTTGTCAATTTCCAATTTTTAATACGAAAGTGGTACAAGATGTAATCGTTGGGGTCTCTTCTCCTCGAAGATTCCAGGAACCATCGAAAATTGGTTCCAGGTGTTCAAGTAAAAGTTCTGCCACATTATTTCCCAGCATAGCTGCATCTGTCGGTGTTCTTAAGCAAACACTTTTTAGCTTTGCCATCACAGTCTTGTAGAGCTTATCCCATACGTCTGAGTCGACGGCCTGAAAAAGTTCCCGCCAGCATCGTCGCTTGCTTACCTTAATCGCTTTTACAAAGGTCCTGCGCGCAATCTTATACTCCTCCTGTAGCACGGTGAAGTTTGGACACCTCCACGCTCGTTGATAAAACCTCCGGGTCCGATAGCAGAGTCTTCAGAGCTCAGTGAATTCTTTGTTCCACCAATACACGAGATGACAGTGATATTATGATGACGTTTTTGACATAGATGTGTCACATGCAGCGGTTTCTTGCGACATAAGGCGATCAGCTTGATCGTTTAGATGGCCTTCACTAGTCACAGTATGTTCCAGCATGACTAAAAAAGAGTCTGTGTCCCATGTCTTGAGATTCCATTTGCGGCTAGGCCCAAACACGTTTCGGATAGGACCAGGGCCTTCTGTGATATCAACCATGATAGCTTGATGATCACTGTGGCTGTAGAGGTCGCTGACTCTCCATGACAGACCTTGTCGGAATGAGCTCTCGCTTGTGAATGTCAGATCCACTATTGAGCTTATTCCACCTCGCATAAACGTTGGAAAAGTTTCCGTCTTAACTAAGATGACATCTAATGAGTCAAGGTGATCGAGTAGAATCAGATGATTTGTCTCCTTGCTTTCCCACTTGGTTGCTCAAGCGTTAAAGTCGCCTGCAATTATTACTGGGCTGTATCCTCGGATTTCCTCGGATTTCCTCTCCTAATTCAAGCAAAAAGAACTCGAATTTAGCCACTAAGTCGTTCCGGGCGGCGTATATAATACAGATATATATAGCGCCCACATTCATTCCAGTATATCTGCCTGTAGCCCATATTGCTGCTCTGTTGGAGATGTCTGAGCACCAAGCAGTGCTTTCGACATTTTTGTACTGTTCGCACAGTACAGCCCCATGCAGAAAAATACAGTCAGATTAACGTCAATATAACATCTGAAAAATTCGGATTAACGTTAGCTAAAGCCGTTGATGTGAGGCTGATATAACCTCGAAATGAAATACCTCCATGATGTTGAGAACAAATGTCAAAATGACCTCAGTAAGATATGTAATTCCAACGTTGTTATATAACGTTAGCGTCAGGTTTAATGCCTACATCGTTTTTTGGCTTCGAAAAAAATAAAAAAATATTTGCATTACTACATTTGCTCAATGATTAACTGATGTAAGCACATAATTATAGCGCAGAAATGAAATTTGATTAATTGGAAATGATGATTTCTTATATCCTTTGGAACTTTTCATCTTTTGTTCGCCATTGTCCGGGAAATGAACCCTTGCCTCCGAAGTGATAAGTCCGCATCTTTACTCACTGATCCATTACCTTATGTTTCACATAAGTAAATATAAGAGTTTCTGATTTATCCAAAATTTAATTTAGTTTTGATAGTGGTGAAATTAAGGTTTATTACTGCATTATTTTAGATCCTTATTAATATTTTTTCTTCAACTTAATCATTTATTAAAAAATTGTTGACCTAATTTAATTTATAAAACATAACTATAAATCATGAAATTATAATTATTAAATAAAACAAATAACATTTTCGAAGTACTCAATTAAGGATTCAGTTTAAGATCTAAATAATATTTCTAAGTAATTAGATTGGTAATAAAAATTGTTAATTATTGGTAATAAAAACATTGATTTTCGACGTTGAACGAATGACGTTATTTTTCGAATTTCTCTCAGTATATTAGTTTTTATAGGAGGTCTATTGTTAACGTTGGTAGAACATTTAAATAACATCATAATTTCGATAGTGACACCCAACGTCATACGGTAGGAACAGGTATAATATAACTTAACGTCAACAATCGACGTCACATTGATGTTATCTATAAACGTTTATTGATAACATTGTATTATAGATATAGGGACAGCTTATTTTGCGTTAAAACTATGTTAAATATCGACGTCGAATGAAAAGCGTTATTCTGGCGTTAAAACTACTCACTGCGTCGGAAATCCCTGCATGGGGCGACATCATTTCGGCCTCTTTGACAGTTTGCATCAGCAGGTCTTATACTGCCTCGCAATGGTTCAGGTTCAATTGTATGATTCTCATCCCTTTGTTGAAACTGCTGTTTTCAGTGCATTCCGGTTCTTTGGACATCTGCTGCTACCAATCACATACCTTATGTCTAATGTTCAGGCGCAAATAGAGCAGTATGGGGATTTGGAGCAGTTCTTCGCCAAGTGTCCCTCTTCTTCGCACTTCCGGCAGAGCTTGAATCGATCCGGCTCGGTGTCAAAAGTTCCAGCAACTCAGAGGGCTGTTCTTGAGCCAGATGTGGCTGACTATCGTGCTAATCTAAATTTTGCTCAATTTCGCAGCCTTACGAATTAACAATGTCGGTAATTGAACCGTTCCTATTTGAGTTCCTCTACAGCTATGGCGTAGTGATAGCACTGATGAGCTATTCAAATTTTCAGCTCCATTGAGTTGCTCCTTCAGTGCTGCCCGTATTTCTTCCTCCCATCGAGATCTCGAAGTTCAATGTAAGTCTCTTTTCTCAGTGTACTGACCGTTATTTCTTCTTCGAGTTCTGCCGAGATAAAATTTCTCTGTTGGTCAGCTTTTTTCTGAGTTGGTCGAGCTAACGCTCGAATGTCGTTAGTCTTCGCCGTTCTCGTTCTAGTGTCTTGAAATTGGTCAGGACACTTACTGCAAAAGTGAACACCGTGTTCCAGTTATCTAAGCTTACCAACATAGCTGGAATTATATTCGTGGCTGTTATGGAACAACCCAAAGCTGCTCAGACTTCTTGTCTCTTGATAATGAAACGTGGACAGAGAAAAATTACATGCTCTACGTCTTCGCACGTTTGACAGGAGGGACACAAGTCATCAACGTCCAATCCAAAGCAGCACTGATATGATTTAAAGCACCCGTGACCCGACAGAAGTTGTGTCAAGTAGAAATTTACTTAGCCATGTTCCCTTTTAATCCATATCGAAGTATTCAGGTTAAGTCGATAGATTCAAAGTCCTCGCGATCGACATTAGTTCGAATTTCATAAACAATTTTACTATCTGTAGGGGCGGAATAAAACTAACTTGTCAGGATGTTTACAGTTCTTAAGTTTTTATTAAAGAAATGTACAGTTTAATACCTAGAACATAACTGAGAGTTTGTCGGGTTAGGATGTTGCTTATATCTACTGATTCAACAAAGACGCGTACGACGGTTAGGTTTCTTCAGAGAAAGTTGATCATCTGTGCAGCATCTTTAAAAAACGTCTAATCTCGGAAAAAGTGGGTGAGAAGATCACAAAGTGTGTCCTTCGTAATGCCAACAGTCGAGACTTGGTAAGAGTGGACATATGCGATGCAGGTTTGAGAAAATCGGTAGAGTTAACTGCCAATATCGCTTCAATATTAAGGCGTGAAGCAACATCTGATTCGTATAAAAGTCAAATGTAATAACCGTTAAAAAGTAAACCTAGTAAATACGATTTATATCCTACATACCAAAGGCCAGGTTATTTTGCTCAACCAGATTTTTAGTTTTATCTTTTTCACATTTGTACTGTTCTTATTTATGGGAGTTATTTCAGATGAATGAGATAAAAATCGCTTATTATTGTATTTCTCAAAGCGAATGGTTTTTCCTGTTGTTCTTTTGTTTTTTTTCTTCAATAATTTCACAGATTCTTGTAACATGCCGAAAGTCACGTTATAACTTTAATTACTATTGTGGTTTCCTTTAGCTAAAGTCGCTCGAAGATTTCTCATCTAAGGTTAGACTCTCCGTATTAAGGATTGCTTTCTCGTTGTTTTGCGGTGAAACTCTGTTTAGCACTCTTATTATTTCAGGGTTGATTTTCTTTTTAAAACATTTCAATTTCCTTCAAAACTATGTGTCATATAATGACAAATCGTGTATCGGTCAACTACCTTTAATGATCGTTTATAGTTATTGGTTTTCATTATTAAGAGACACGATAGTATCTCTGGCTAAGTACGAAACAAACAGATGTAAAAATGTGTTCTGTGCTGCTAGCAGTACTGTGTCTCTTTAGCTTCACACATCAAATTAAAACCCACTAACCCCTTCTGCCAGTGGGCTAAATGAATGGAAGCATATAGAAATCTTTTGGTATCTATGGCACCATTTGCTATTCGCATCAAATATTGCATTTCACTCATACTCCCTAATGAGAAACCACAAAAATATGATTATTTGTATTTGGCTTGTAACTAGCATGGTATTTTACAAAGATCTAGAGCAGCGCCATCTGAAATTCGCATCAAATGTTTCTTTTCACTCATATATCTCAAAGAGGAACCATATAAATTTGATTGTTCATATTCAACATCGAAACAACATTATTTTGTTTACTAAAGCTTTCTTACTTTTTTAGGGACTTTTTTGATTGAAACTGATTATTACCCCTGCCCTCTTTTAAATTTATTATTATCATTCCATTCTTTACTGTTTTAAGATATCTTTGATCGTTTTCAGGTATTGAGATGTTACATAATCCTTTTGAATGGAATTTTATTTTACTCAGAAAAAAACGATTTAAACACACAGTGTAAAAAAAATAAATAAAACAGGTTACTATTCATCCCTGGTTACCAATTTATTGAAAAAAAAATTTCGAGGCCTCCGGATTTCCTTGTGGAAGTTCTTTTGCCATTTTACATCTTTGATCTCACATTATTATCAAATCATACTTTGATGACTGATTTATTATTCTTCTGGCATTTTGCTAACTTTCGTGCTACAATTACTTTTATTAAGCTGTTTCATTAAATTGCTTTCTACTTAAGACTGATATGTCTCTAGTAGAGGGCATCATTATTTAGCTTCATGTCTCTTCTCGAGAAATTGAAGATCTCGTGCTAAGTAAACTTGATTGATCTCTCTGAAAATGTCGAAAACATAATGATCCACATTGTCTTTTTCTCAACGAATAACATTCGATAGAATGCTATTCTATGCAACTTTCAGGTAAACTAGGATCAACAGCATTTTCTTGGATAATATGTTGTATTGGGCGAACCAGGATCTCACTCCTTTTTACCGTTTCGAATGCAGACTCGCACAGAAAACTTTCGAAATCTTATCTTCCCCATACATGTTACTTCTGTTTCTTGAAGAACTTTAATTAACCTTTCATAGGTCAATTTGACGGCCGTTATTATGTGAATAATGTCCGGAATAACCTACCAAGTTCCCGTATAGCCCTTTCAACTGGGTTACCCTGAGGGTGACGTATAAAACTACAAATCACCTTGATATCATTCTTTTATAATTATGATTCCCATTTAAATGCTGTAAATTGGGAGCCATGATCAAGGTTGATCTATGGAAAATATTATTTAGAACTGCTCAAGTCGAGGCTTTTTTGATTACGTATAATTTTACCAACTTTGAATAAGTATCAAGAATAAAGAAGATATATTGTATGTTCCCCTTCGTCCCCACTTCCGGGGTCAGAAATAGGAAGTCAAGTTTGGAATTTATGTTTGTAATTTTCGCTGGAGAATCTCATTCCACAATTGAAAATGAAAGATTTTATTTAAGAATCTAAAGTTTCCTCCGCGCCCGTCTCCGGAGATGGAGGATTAGGGTTGGAAGTGGTGTCAATCGATAGCTCATCAAAAAATATTTGACACGCGTTTTTTGGTTTTTCACCAAAAAACGGACTCACCATGACATGAGAAAAGGAGTAGTTTTCTGTTTTGATTAAAACGGCATTTGATGGAAGATAAAAATAGCCAATATAAGAAGCTAATAGAGTTTCGTATCGTGATTGATCGAACATAAAAATTGTTTAATTATTGATATTGTTAAAAACGATCATCTTCCGACTTCGAAACGACCATAGACGCGATGAAAATTTATTGTTAAACTACTACTGGAATTTGAGAATATCACGTCAAAGATGAGTAACGAAAATGAATGTATCAAACACTGACTTTATTGCTTTACTTCATTATATTACTTATTTTTTCACTTCCACATTAATATTTGTATAACATTCTAGTCATAGTCTAGTTTCATAAAACATTTGAGACAATAATACACTGAGTTAAAATTTTGCAACTCAGTTGGTTGATCTCTTATTTGTTCAATAAAAGTGGTAGAACAAGATAGTTTTCCAGATTTCGGCACAATTTTCATATGTTACGACATTATTGCTTCTATGCCTGTTCAAAACATCTCCTGTCACGTTTTCCTTACCTCGTTGATTTTCAACTTTGAGATTTTAGTTCTAAAGCTTCAAATCAAGGATCTATCACATTCTTTACATGTTTGATAGTCTACACGACTATTTAATATTAAAACGTGAATACATAATTTCGCGTTTTTTTAGTTTAGCTTGCGTTATATATTACCTATACTAGTATTCACCCGTCTTAACAATAATTTTGTTATTGGGTTATTCTGATGTTATAATCGCGGTGACATTTGCTTGTTTTTGCAAGTATCCTAATTAAGAGAGGTAACATTGTTCCACAAGGAAGAATACCTTCCATTTGGAATGTCTTATTTAACTACATGAGAGTTATTTTTTGTAGAGTGTATCTTGAACTCTATTTCCATTTTAATATAGTTGTTTGTCATTTTGATTAAAATATCGCGAAACATAGGAAATCGTTTCTATGACTGAAACTGGCAATACTATACCATGTACATCTTTAGGTATACTAATCATATATTTCGCTCGGCTAATTAGCCGAGCGAAATATATGATTACCGGGATATAACCCGGTAATAACCAGACTTAATCTTTTATCTTATTCAATGTTCAAGTTCGTTTTTTAATATCTCTGCTCAAAGGCGATCTTAAACTCGTCTAAACTGTTAGTGAGACTCATCTAGTATAAGATACAACCATTGGTTAGAAAGGCCCGTCAAGCTATGAGTTAAGATATTATTTCAGTTTGACATAAACTGTGTAAGGCGTTAATTGTTTCCATTCAGAATTAGTGGATCAACTTTATTACAATTAGTGCATGTCACGTACAATCGCGTCCTATCGTTCATGAAAAATGCTCTATTTTTGATAATTTCTTTTCCAATTGTTGCGCTTTCATGCTTTCTTGGGTAGCTCGCGATTCGAGACAAACTATTTCAGGCTAATACTAGTGGATCTTAATTTAAAATAAACTTGGTGTACATTTATATTATAGTCTATATTTATATATATGTTAAAGTCCATATTTATATTCATAGGTATATAATATATGTTTCAGTCTACACACTATCCGTTAAAAAGCTGAAAAGACTTTCATATGTTTATCCATTCAAGTGACAATAAATTTCGAATAAATAAATGTCAATGAAGTATGCATTGTCAGGTCTTAAAGAAATATCAAAAGAAACGACCGACAAAAAAATCATAAATAATTAAACTCAGATATATTATGTTATGATGGGAACAACAAAAATAAAAAAAACAAGTATGGTTATTTTTTTTTTGTTTACATTTGAAACGTAAATAAATATATAATAAGTTTATTAAAGCAACATTCTCAATCTCGAGTTATATAATAAAAACGATTCTAATTTTTCTTTATGAAATAACTGACTAACTCGAGCTTTATTGAATTGAATTTTAATTTATTATTTGAATTAAATTCAGGCTAAATTTTTTGCCTCAGCGACGAGCTCTTGAGTAGATTACTTACTGTGATCACTCACATAGAAAGAACTCATCGGCCACAAGACACTCATTTTCCGCCATCAAAACCACTGAAGTTTTTCCAGACAATTTCATGGGTTCCATTTCCGAAAATCAAGTCGCCCGCTAATCCCAAAAAGGAACCTGCCGTGCCACCTATCTGATCAGGTTATTTGTCGACTTGGGTGACCGACACAAACAATGAGACCAAAAAAAAGAAACAATAAACATCATCATACGCCACCTGAGTCACAGAAAAAGTGATTGGCATTTGCCATTGTACAAATTATTCGAGTGTCTGAACTCGATTTGGTCTAATTTCGTCTCGTGGCGGAGGCGCTCACCCTAATCCTTCTAATCGATTTTACCGACGTAGCACACGCTCCAAACGTCACGTCTCGTACTCATCGATCTGCTTATTGATTACTGCTCTTTTTCATCCTCCCCGAAGTCGCCGTCGCATAAAAAGAAATATAAACAAAATTATCAATATTGTGCACACCAATAGAATCAGCCTTAGCTATCGAGCTCATATAATCCAATTTAATACATTAATACATTAATACAATTCAAAAAAATCATCAATTTGACATTTTATCGATTATTTAAATGAGTCGGTAAAATAAATTGTTACTGAGCCAACTCCGTCAGCGACTCTCTCTTGAAATCTCCTGATCAGGAAGCGAAGTAAATAAATATTCATCTTATTTGTAACGTAATCAATTTACAACGTCACAGCATATAAATGCCAGAAATACGTATAATATTTTTGTGAAATGTATTGTTCTAAAAATATGAAAAATATTTTTGTATCATACAAATTCCGATTTTATGAATGTACTGTTAATTGAATAATTAGTTTCTATTCATAATTCGATTACATGTCTGGTTTCGAAAAACACAAGTGCACCACTGATTTCTTATTATCGTTGCTCTCTTTAATCATTACTGGTTTATTATGTAATTTCCGAAAAGGTTCGACAAGAGGTTTGCCCAGCGCACAGTTTCTTATAAATATTACACGTGTGACAAATACGCGAGCGTATCAGTAATTTGACTACTAATACGGTACAATATTATAGGTCATACTGTATTTCAAGACTTATAGCACTCTACTGTACAGGGTGTACAGTAGTTTGACAGTTTTTTACTCGTAATCCAAATAAAATATCAAAAAGACTGTTATTAAGAACGTCTGATTTCAATATTTACAGCAACGTGAAGAAGTTCTAGTTAAATATACGCGTATTTAATCCAGACTGAGAAATATAGTTGTGACTACGTCATCTCAACGTTGTCAAAGTTGAAACGATGTTGTTTAACAACGTCATGCCAATATTGTATTAAGGTTAGGATTTAAGAATTGTATCAACATTGAATAATGTCATTTGCCAATGACAATGTACTTGATTTCATATCGATTGCCAACGTTATTGATTTATTAAATAGAACCAAAGAGATTATATAACAATAATTTAATTTTTTTTATTTGCATTGATTCTCATTACATTACTGTATATTATATTATTATGATAAGTTTGAATTTGTTAGTATATATAATTTTTTATATTGCCGGGAATCGAACTATTTCCTCCAACGTGTTAGTCCTCATTTCTGTTCAATTAACTAATAATAATGTGAATATGTAGCATCATATTTTGCAACTTATTTATCCATAAATTCATTTTGTTTTTAATAAGGTTGCTTACAACAAAATCTATCCAAAAATGTATGACAATATTTTTACATTCATTTTTTAATAAGTAAAATAATATACGTATAGGAAACTAAATTTAACAATAATTTTGACTGACTTTTAGTATTTAAAATTATATGGGCACAACGTTGTTTCTGAAGCATGATTTTCCAACGTCAATCCAACGTTCAGACAATTAGAAACTTGTTTTAATGTTGGCAAAGTTTGCCTAGGATACCTTGTAAAATAAACACCGAAGACACTAAAGAAGTCCTTATTTCGGAATAATAATTGTGATGGTTTTAATTATCATTGCACTGAGTGCAACGACATTCAGGGTTTAAAAATTCGCTCCCGACTTTGGTTGAGGTAACAATTCTCACTTATACGTGAGTTCATTTTTGATCTCAATCGTATGTCATGCAAAAATTGCACTTAGGATCACATCATACTGTCACTGATTAGTATAATTACTGTCGCAAAATGTACACAGAATTTCTATTCAAACCAAATGATCAAATCGGTAGCGAAGGTGTCTTTGTTGAGATTGAAGAATCGAAATTCGGCAAACGCAAATTTAATCGTGAAAAGCATGTCGAAAGAAAATGGATTTTCGGTGGTGTCGAACGTGGTCCGAATCGGTATTTTTTGCAAGTTGTCAATAACCGCAGTGTTAAAACATTAGTTTCTCTCACTGGAAAATTTATTGCGTCGAAAACGACAATCATTAGTGATTGTTAGAAAACGTATAATTCTCTTAAGAAAATGGGCTATGATCATTTAACTTTTAATCATTCCATAAATTTCAAAGATCTCGATTCAAGCGTACATACAAACTATGTAAAAAGGTTCGGATTATGTGTACAACAATTTTGCACATAACAAGCGTACTCATCGCACGCATGACTGATAGATATCGGAATTCATGTACAGAAGATTATGAAAGAAATTGCCAGATTTGTTTCTAAAATATTTTGAATACGTCACCAAATATTATGCTTTACTTTTCCGTGATGTGCTTGAACTGGAATGATTTTTTAAAGTAAAACAAACCGTCCTTCTGAAGGCAACAATTATGTCTCAACAAATCAGCACTTTTCAAAGCCACTAATTTTTTAAAGCTACTGAAGCATCTTTTACTTTTTACTTTTTTTTTCACTTTCTACTGTTTCAAAATTATTTAAAGAAGTTCGTTTTGTTATATTTTGAATTAAATTCCATTAAAGTTGTTTATTTTTAATTTAATTATGAGTCGAAATGTGATTAGTCAATTAGGAGATTAAG
>JABFQD010001360.1:0-18662 GCA_022817045.1 Psix sp. ZL-2020 | reverse complement strand
TTGTATATACAATGTAATTTAAATGAATCGAATGGATAAGAATAAATGTTTTTGGCATGAAGTGTATTCTATTGTAACTTTTTGTTGTACTGTTTGTGAATTGGTGTAATAATAATAAGATCTCTTTTCTAGAAGCAATAAAATTGTTTAATTACTAAGAAAAATCGTACGAATTTATCATTTTCAATGAAAATTTTTCATTAATAAGATAACAGTATAATTTGGGGCGAAATATTATTATAAAAGAATATATTAATTTTTGTGAAAATTGATAAATGTGATAAATTTTTGAAAATGAAACGTTAATGTATTTTTTTCGTGAGAGTGCAGAAGAGCTTTGATAAAAAATGAAACGATATGTTATATTTCTATTTAAAAATCTTTACAATGGATTGCAGGTATTTCTGAGCTGTTAAAATGCGTTTATTTAATTTATAAAAAAGACTTTCTGTTATGTTAAGAAAATGACGTTGCGATAAAAGATACGTGTGCTTATCGTGATATATGAAATGTGAAGATTTTGTTGTCTGAATAAATAGATTATATGTAAGTGACATTCAAAAAAACAGCGTATGCAGTGCTTTTTTATACATCACTAATATAAAAACATTGCAAGTACCTTTACTTTTAGATTTATAAATAAGTTTGTGCAAAATGATTTTTGTAAATTCTATAATAAGATACAGCATATAATTAAATGTTAATGTTTTTTTATTTATTATTCCTCCAATTTATGTAAATTGATTAAATGAAATGTTTACATGTACATTATATTGCAATTTAATTAAGAATTTTGCAATGATAGCTCTAAAGTTTTATACTTTTATGGTTTATTACTTATGATATCAAAATTGATCCGTATTCAATGTTTTATAAAATTTTAATATATCTGTTACTTTTTTGTTATATATATATATATTTTAAAGGGTAGGAAAATGCACTTGACGCACCTCGGTCCTAGAACTCCTAATCACTAAAAACCCTTGAGTGCTTCAGAAAATCCTACGCGGGACTGCCGTCAAGCATTACTTCGCGTAGGATGGACTAGCTCTAAGCTTAGTTATTCAGTGGCATGATGTTTGCCTTCTTATTTCATCCTCTCGCTAGAGAGCTTTCATTTCCAAGTTCAGCAGCGTGTCGTGCATGATGTTCCACAGCAGAAGTCCCAAAACTGAGCCCTGTGGAACATTAGATGAGACATGGTAACCAGGTGAGACAAGATAGATATTTATTTACATATATATTTCTAGTACATCATTTTGAATATTATTAATGTATTTATGTAGAAAATGGAATGAAAGGAACACAGAATACTTAAAAATATGTTTAAAATATAAAAAAAACTCGAAAAAACTATACTAAAGAAAATTAATTTTCGAAATGTAAACTATTAGTATAATTTTTTATAATTTTAATGCAATATGTATTTTCGTTTTTTAAAATAAATATGATAAGCTATAAAAGGACAAATAATTTATTTAGCAAAGAGTGAATAAATGTTAATTCAACTGTTGTAGCTGATTAAAAAATCAGCAAATTTTAAGCAATCACTAAGTAAATTATTTTAACTTCGTCTTACTTTATTTTGTTATGCAAAACATAAATATAAACGAATTAATTCATTCAATCAACGTATGTGTTTAATCAGATATAAAAGTTATTTCAGTAATATTATAAGTTTATTCTATTTATGAATACCGAATTAGACATTTAATTCTTTCTGAATTTGATTCGCCTTAAATAAAGAATATTATATTAGAGATTACAACATAAAGAAATAAGTTTTTTAACAGAAAATTTTCAACTTTAGTAGGAATAATTAATAAATACTCACTTTATTTTTTTATATAATCTATCGTAGAAACAATCACAATAACAGATTATTTAATCAACTTAGAGTTTTACTCTGTGATTAATTTGCGTCATAACAACAGTTTATTTAATAGTTCCTAATTATGGCAAATCAATCGCAGAGAAGAAAACTCTAAAGTAATTAAATAAAACTTTAAAGAACAATTATTCTTATTGGGAAATTAAATATTCACAATTTAAAACAATAATGGATTGCTTAGAGAGTCTAAATTAAGTATTATAATAATAATAATAATTATGACCGTTTACACATTACTTCAAGGTAGAGCCGTGTCTTTGCCTGCTCAGAGCTCGTCGTTATTTAGTTCTTGGGGCTATCACCTGTGTCAAAATCATGCAACGAAAGTTGTAGTCAATTCACTCGGCTTAAACTGTCAATTCTCGATGCTCCATATCTTTTTTCTTTGCGCGTAAAAGGCTCTAGGCGTACGCAGACACCATATCCCATGCCGGCTGATCTCGCAACATCTGATGCACGATGTTCTCTGGTGTGAGAATTCCGAGATGGTCCTCTACTTCGCTTCTCCTCTGGGTCGAATGGGCACAGAAGAAGAAGGTGTGTTCAACATCATCCTCTTTGTCGCAGTATATGCACCTCGGATTGCTCATTTTATATGATATGGGGCCAAAACGTGAGTTTTGTATCTAACGTCACGCTTAGGTATTTGAAGCTCGGGGTGGTCGTCACTGTCGTTTCTCCGACCCGCATCGGCAGGATCGCGTCAATGGAAGTTTTCTTGGCGAGTACCAGAATCTTCAATTTTGCGTCAGCAAGTTCCAGAGAGTGGACCTCCATCCAGCGGCGGACGCGTCGCATGACCTGGTTGAGCTTGAATTGTGCAAGCTCGGTGGTACGTGCCGAGACAAGAATAGCTACGTCGTCGGCGTAAACAACAAGCGTAGTGTCTTGCGACATCTCCAAGCGAAGCAGGTCGTCGTAAGCGATATTCCACAGGTCTGGACTAAGTATGGAGCCCTGCGCGATGATCCACAACACGCACTAACCTTGGTGAGTCCCGGCATCGACGTGCCGCTCTCAGAGGAGCACCGAGAAGCCTATGACAGATGCAGGTGGACGGTCAGAACCGTTGAGACATTCCAGTTCCAATGGCCAAAAGCGGGCGTAGTCATGGGGATAGTTGCGGCCGTGATCAGCCCCCTCCCCGCATCCACACCTTGAGGTAACCGCGTTCTTCATAGACCGCTCTCGGACTTCCAGAGGAAGCTAGAATGACCTGGAATGAAAGATGGGAAGCAACTTCATACTCGGTGGTGACTTCAGCGCTAAGGTGCCAGAGTGGGGCATGCCGGAGCTAGACTTTAGAAAAAAGCGTATCCTGGAGATGACGGCTAGAGCAGGTTGGATGGTAGTGAACTCTGGAATCTCGTCAACGTACAGAAGACTTGGATACCGAGAAACCATACCTGACGTGACATTTGTCTCACAAGGTATCATGGCAAGGGCAAAGGATTGGTGGGTTATCGAGGACTACGCCGGAAGCGACCATCAGTATATCGCTTTTAGCGTGTTGCGTGACCGACCACCCGTACAAGTGCCCGACATACGCAGGTCACGGACATGGAACGTGGCCAGCATGGACGAGGAACGATTTGCGGATAACCTGCAACAAGGCGCACAATTCATCGCCAATGGGCACCGTGGACGCACTGAGCGTGAGTCTGCAGAGATACGTGCCAACCGGACTACGCGACTCATTGCCGATGCCTGCGACGCTTCCAAAACACGCAAAGGGCAGAGGAAAACCAGGAGATCAACGTATTGGTAGACGCTAGAAATCGTCAAGCTCAGGCGAAACTGTTTTCGCCTTAGAATATTGGCACAGCGAGCACGGAGGAGACCAGAGGCGGACCTTCGCTCTGCGGAACATCAGGCCGCAAAGAAACAGCTCTGCAAAGAGATTAAGAAAAGCAAGTCCTCCCTCATCGAGGATATTAATAGCAACTCTTGGGGCCTCGGGCACAGGATTGCTATGAAGAAGCTGGATGCCATGTCCAGCACAACAATGGACTCAGGGACGATGGAGGAGGTATTAACGATACTCTGTCCCGACCACCCGGAAAGAAAACCGGTTGCTAATGAAGCGAATCTGGAGGAAATTCTACTCTTCACGAAGGAAGAGCTGATGAGGGCGACCAACTCCCACAAGAATCGGAAAACTTCAGGACCCGACGGAATCCCAGCCAAAGCGCTGAAGGCAGCGGGCTGTACATGTTCACAGCTTCGGCTCGACATATACAACGGTTGTCTAGCTTCGGGCACCTTCTGCGCGTTGGAAGACTGCAAGGCTTGTTTTGATCAGGGTAAAGGGAAAATAATTTGGAAATAAGAATTTTCCAAATAAAACTGGTCGCTGAATTCTCGGGGATGTCCCGCTGGTTCGTCGTCCAAGCTTGTTGTCGAAGTTGCCACTCACTAAATTTCCAAGTCGCACTTGTCACCGCCAAATTCAACTCAGGAAAGGTGCTGTTCGGTTCGTGAGTCTGTGTTATATCTTTTGGACCACGAGTAGGCGGAGCGTACGGATTGGTCAATCGCGTGTGGAGAGGCGCACTGGCAGGCTTCGCAAGGATTGGCGGAAGTAGCGAGTCTGCCGAATTTGCAAAATTGAGGCTGGCGGCTCTAACGGCTATAATTTTCGAGGACTTTTGCTATATAATTAGTTCTGAACATTAAATTTAACACAGAAATGATTTTTATTTATCAAGATTGAAACGTTTTTTATAATAAAAATAATAATTACAACTTTTTATAACATATACAAATCTACTGGAACGATTTTGTTCAGTAAATGTCATATTGCGATTTAGCCCATATCTCTTATCCAAAAGTTTTGGACATAACGATGAGTTCGAACTCTGGCCCTTCAACCTAG
Organism: Psix sp. ZL-2020; assembly: GCA_022817045.1. Lineage (NCBI taxonomy): Eukaryota > Metazoa > Arthropoda > Insecta > Hymenoptera > Scelionidae > Psix > Psix sp. ZL-2020. The sequence continues at coordinate 13,896 of JABFQD010001360.1, read as the reverse complement.
CTATTACCGTTCTATAAAGTCGACTCCAGGGGTCTTGGTCTACTTCTCGGCGAAGCTTCTTCTACCCTCGGCGTTTGTTAGCCTTGATGGCTATGCTCAGCAGTTTCCGTGCTGTGGTATATTGCCTCGTAGTTCCGCAAAGTTTAGACCGCTTCTGGCACGTTGTGTCCTCCTCGTAGCCTTGAGCTGCTATTCCCTTATTACACTAATAAACAGGTTGTCGACGATAGCTGTGCTTTGCCTCATCATGGATGCGTCACAAGCTCTTGCGATCAGGTTCATCAGGCGAGACGCGTCTTCACTGGCTGAACCCATGAACTTAAAATTGGATTGGATCACGAAATCGAACAACTCCTTGTCCATGGAGTGTGGGTTTCAGCTCCCAACTTTCCAATTAGTATGTTTCCTTGGCTATAGAGCCATATTGGATCGCCTGGTGATCGCTGGTTGTGTACAGGACACTAACTTTCCACTTTTTGACGCAGGAAGTCAGGCTGTTACTGGTAAACGTGACATGAATGATGGAATAGTTGCCTTTCTTAGAAAACGTTGGAGTGACGCCGGTGTTGAGTAGGACCATTTCAAGTAGAGAGAGGGCTTCGAGAAGGCTCTCACCTCTCTGATTGGTCACACTGCTACCCTAGTCGATGGCCCATGCGTTGTCTCCCGCAACAATGACTGAACGCCTCTTGCAAAATTCTTCGACGATTTCATTCTAGATCTTCTCGTAGCTATTGTACGTAATACTTGGTGGAGCTTACACACTACATTTTATATGCCATCCATCTTGACCCATACGATTTCATCTCGCTTGACCGATTGTCTTTTCTGTACAAAGATGCAATTTTTCGTCCAGATAGTTTCCTTGCTAGATCTGTCTGATACCTAAGATCTTTAAATAATGTCACGATATTGTTCGCTGATAATGACAACATCAGTACTTCTCTCCTTCACATTCTGCCATAATAGGTCCTGTGTGGCCACACAGTGGTTGAGTTCAGCTGCAGGGACTTCATCTACGGTTTCGAGTCACTTCTTTGATGACACGCTGGTATTCAGAACATACGTAGGTTTACATAGCGCTAACTATACATTTTTTTCCTATATGATATAGGAGGTCTTTAATAATTACAGCCCAGTTATCGAATTTACATTCGATGTGGTTTCTCATCAAATTGTAACATAATTTGGGTAGTCTTTGATCAGGCATTTCCAATACTTTCCTCTACCAATCGTATATACTTTTCATAACATAAAAGCTTACAGGTAATCTTCCTGTTTCTGTTCTCAGCAAGTAGTTGGGAGTATTAAACGCTATGTGGAAGAAACGTTTGAAGAATTATGCTTGTACAGTTTCAAGTGTTTTCGAATGGGATGGTGCCCAAACTTCGCTTGCATAAAGTAACACAGACTTGACCAGCGCATCGAACAAAACACAATTTGGGTACGACGCCTCCGATCTGATTGCGGCTAATACCGACAATGTTTTGCCCACCACAAGTTAGGCTTTGTGTATCGGTTCTCTCGTATGAGTACAGAATTTTCCCGAGGTTCTAAATGTCACGCCTAAGTATTTAACAATTTTCACATATTCTATCGTAATTCCCTCGTAGTATATCGGTCGCAGTGCTCTCGGTCTGCCTAATAAAAGTTCATTATGTTCATTTTCTCTCAGTTGACTATCAGATCATTGATTTCGTAGTATCTACTAAGTTCATCACGTTTGTCTTGAGAATCAATTGGGGAGTTACTAAAAATTACAGTGTCATTGGCGAATGTTGTAAGCAGAATTCCTGAATTGCTTGTGATTTTCTTTCCTTTAAATCCCTTATTAACAAAATGGGACATAAGGTCGATAGTAAATAATGTGTACAATAGCGGTCTCAGTATATCGCTTTAAAGTACTTCTCCAGTCACTTTGATCTTTTCTGAAGTTTTTCCGTTTGTACTTAGAGAAATTGATACTGGATCGTACATTCTTGCAACTATATTCATAAATTCACCGTGGGTTCCCAGATAATTTAACGTATGAAATAATTTGTTATGCGGAACAGTGTCTAAGGCTTTTCTGTAATCCACAAAGATTCTTATACGGGGTTTTTTATTGATGTTAAGTTGGATTTCGATTACACTTTTCAGTACAAATAGGTTGTCTATGCACGATTTCTTTTCTCTAAATCCGCATTGCTTTTCTGGGAGTTTATTTGTTTCTGATAGGATATATAGCCTTTTCTTAATTGTCGAGATGAGGACTTTGAGACACGTATTTTCCAAAGCGATTGGTCTCTTATTAGCGGGATTCAACTTATCTCCTTTTTTATATATAAGGTTAATAACTGACTCACACCAATCTAGTGGGATACATACATCAGTTAAAAAGGAATTAAACATGTTTAGAATATATTGAATCCAGTGAGATGGAAGGAGTTTATAACATTCATTGGGCATTTGGTCTGGCCCCGGTGATGTATTATTTTTCAGATGTGAAAACGCGTTTTCTAATTCTCTGAGTGTTCTCGGCCGGTTTCTATTGAGATTTTAATTATCTGTCTCGTATTTTTTTTAATATTTTTGAACCGTGGTCCAAATTCTTTGCCATTTGAGATCTGTCTCATTTTTTCCATTATAATTCTCTTGTATGATTTTTTTTATTTATGAGGGTGTTTTTATGGTATTTTTTTATTTCGTTATACTCAGCTAGATCAGAGTCTCCGTAATGATTTTTTCTGAGTCTTTTGAGAGCTTTTTGCACTTATTTTCTAGCTAGTTCACAATCTGTATTATACCAGGTTGCGTTGTACGTTTTGTTTTGATTCATATTACAGAGGGCCTTCATACCGACATCAGACATTGTATTTTTCATTCCGGTTATCATATTTCTAGCGAGTTTAGTTGGATTTGAGCTATCGAAATAAATACCATTATGATTAAAAATACCGCTGAACGTACATATTTTTTTTTCTTGTATCCATTTTAGCTTTTTATTAGGCTCTGAGATTTGCGGCGTTAAGTTATTGTGATCTTCGTATTGCAAGTTTAATTTAATTTAACATCACAAGTGGTCGGAAAAAGTGAAAATATCTTCGATATGGAAGTCCTCTATATCCGATAAGATAGCCTCGTCCCAAGCAAGGTCAATTGTGCTTTTACCTTTATTCGATATATAAGTAAAGGCCCCTATTTGATCTCATTTAGTACGTCCGTTTAGCAAAATAAAACCTGTCTCTTCTATCGTTTCCACTAATCTAATGTCTCATCTATTTTCTCTATCTAACGAGGATCTTTTCTTTACTAGTTAAGTGTTTTCAAATATATATTATTAAAAGTCATTATTTGAGCTGCTCACTCTTGCATTAAAATCGCCTGTTCATAGAAGTTTGTAATTATCGTTATCTGCTATACTAAAATCATGAAGAGTTTGTTTCATATTATTTGAATAAGTTACTGAAAATTTTTCTCGCGGTCTTCAATAAAAAGTTTCTATTCTATATTTAGTATTTTTACCAATAAGATCAATAATAATATTAGAGTCTTCTATTTTCATTATATCACATTGGAATCGGGAGTCTTCTTTCACAAATATACTAATCACTCTACCTTTCGAGCCTGGTTTTTTTTTCGCAAGGCCGAATACATGTTTGTGGTTTTGTAAATAAAACAGAATAATAAATTCGGGTTTGCAAGACCAAATTTCTAGGCAAAAATATCTTTTTCCAATATAAATTCTTGCTGATCTTTATTACATTTAAAGATATCATTAAAACCGTTACTATTCCAGAAACCAACCTCGTAGAGGTTGCGTACCGATGGCCTTAGATAAGAAGAAGTCGCCTTTGCTGCATCTCAATAGGAAACAGAGCGGTTGCTCTTGTTCCTGTTTATCTTGTCGGAGAGTTTCGTCGCTCTCAGTGGTTTCTTTTGCTGTGTCGCCTGCGCCCAGGACGTTATAGTCGAGTGGATGTTTGTGGATAGTAGATGAGATGTCTCAGGTTCATCTCCAAAAGTGTCCATCAACTGTGATTGCGACCAAAGATTAGGGGGAACATTTACATCGGTCGTCTGTGCTGATATCTCCGTTTCGTTAGGACAAACAGCTGCTGCATTTTCGACTGTTGTGGTGGAGATCTTTAGTGAATGTGGCGAGAGTAATTCGTTTATGTATATGTTTACGTTGGCTGTCGATTCCAATATCATTGCCCTTGAGATGAGCTTGCTTTGCACGTTTGATGATATCTCTCTTATCTATGCGTCTCAAAAGTTTCACTATTATTTGTCTTCTCGATTGAATAATAGCATCGACGGCTATATCTGGAATCTCGAGTTGGAGTGCCCTCATGATTTCATCCAAAATCCAGAGTAAATTTTCGTTTCTCGGAAGGGGGATTCTGCTAATTACGATGTCATTATTTCTTTCTGCTTGTACTTGTTTTTCTCGATACTCTTTTATAATTTTTATTTTTATTTCAAAAGTTTGTTCTTCTCTCTTAGGGCATTCAATGTCTCGTCGTGCTTTTTTGTTTCTTTCGCCAATCCGTCCAGTTTTTCCTCGACGACGACCATAGACTTCAACATTTTTGCCTGGTTCTCATTTGAGTTCACCGTTTGGGAACGAAGGTTTTGGAGTTGTAGGAATATTTCATTCATGGTTACATTTCCACGTGTTTCCACTCATTATTTCGTTTTCCTACTTAGCTCGAGAATTAACAGTAAGTTTCAGTCACTGAAATTTGAATGTTTGACCATTGTCGTGAATTGAAGAAAAATATGACACTTGTTGCACTAAATAATATTCATTCACTACTTATAAAACAACCGTGGAATTTAATTGAATCAAAATTTTGGTATCGCTTCTAGTGCGAGTGCATGTAAATACGTCTGTATCTGTTTCAAAACAAACTCTAAAAACCGCAGATATTGCATATAGAGTTGATGATCCCGGAAAATTGCTGATTCCAAGGCTCCTGAGCCTGACGGAATACCTAACTCAGTTCTGTAGGTAGCAATCGAAGCAAGATCGGACTTATTTCTGAATGTATATGATGCACAACTTAGAGAGGGTCATTTTCCTAAGTGCTAGAGACAACAACACCTTGTTCTTTTGCCTAAAGTAAATAAATCACCTAACGAACTGTCGTCATATAGACCTACCTATCTTCTTAACACAGCAGGTGAAATTCTGGAGACAATAATTCGTAATAGACTGAAACCATTCCGTGAGGGAAACCAGGGCCTCTCAAACAACCAGTATGACTTTCGTAAAGCCAGATCTACGCTGGATACCATTAATGAGGTCGTTGGTATAGTACGCGAGCAATAACCGGAAAAAGCTGGACTAGAGGCACGAAAAAATACTAAGCCTTAGTGACCTTAGATGTGAAGAACGCATTTAACTCGGTTAAATAGAGTTGTATCCTCGAGGTTTCGCGAAAAATGAATGTTCCATTAATCTTTAGAGGATTATCGCTAGCTACCTCTCTGATCGTATCTTTACGTACGATTCAAAGATTGGGAAGAGGTCATACTGCGTCACGACTGGTGTCCCAGAGGGATCCGTTCTTGGACCTTTACTGTGGAACTTTATGTATGAAGCAGTACTAAAGCAAAAAATGTAAGATCATCCGTCAATGGCTTTTTGGTCAGCTTGGATCTAGCAGACTATAAAATGGAAGTCGTACTTGTGAGAAGAAAACGAATTAGAGAAGAAATCACTCTGTCTGTTAGCGATTTTATCGTAAAAATATCCAGACTATCACTGAGATACTTGGCAATGCAGAAATGCTAAATTGAGATTTGACGAACACCTTCAGATCACTAGTCAAAAAGCATCGCAGGTTGTCAATGCACTTTCATCTATTATGCCCAACATTGGAGTTAGGAAAGCCTGCGACTTTTTTACACAATTGTAGGCTCTATTTTATTACATGGCTCACCTATCCGGTCACTGGCCTTGTCGAGTGCCTTACGTGATTGTAAGATAACCAGAATTCATAAGTTAATTCTTGTGCCTATCGCACAGTATCTGTTTCCACAGCTTGTGTGATAGTTGACAAGATCCCAGCCGATCTCTTGGCTTTTGAACGAGATAGAATTTATCGGTGCTTGATAAACTCTTCTGGCATCTTCAAGGCTGTGATCTTAGATGAACAGAGACGAAAAACTGGCAGCACCACTGGGATACAGTTGCGTAGACCAAGTGGACATACCGTCTTATTCCGGACATTGCTTTATAGATCGGACAAAGATACGGTGAGATAGACTTCTATCTTACTCAGCTACTGACGGGTCATGGTTGTTTCAGGTCATACCTGAAAAGATTTGGACTGAACTCCACATCAAAGTGCTCTACTTGCAGGGAAACAGAAGAGTCAGCGGAGCATGTCTTTTTCGCATGTTCACGATTTTTTAACTAAAAGGAAGAAATGGACAGGCATCTTCTAACATTGAACGCCAGAATATATTGTTAGTCTGTTGATTCTCAATGATAACAATTGGAAGGTGGTTTCTGACACAGTTACCCATATTATGAAAATATATCCTCTCCACTCCTACTGAAGGAGTGGAGAAAAGGAGTACAACAGTCATAACGACACTACAACTTCAAACACAGTTTGAAGCCAGATGCCTCTGTAGAAGAGGAATCTGGCCAAAATGGGGACTTAAACCTGCGACAATGCTGTTGATCCTGAATGCAATTGTACTTCCCAGACCGACGTATGGTGGAGTCATCTGGTGGAAGGCAGTGCAAAAAAAGTCCACTTGAAACAATGAGAGAAATGGTTCTAAAGGCCACTTGCGGAGCCATGAGAACCACTCCCACTATGGTTCTGGGGGTATTGCTGGACGTTGTGCCCTTTGATCTCGGGATCATTGGTAATGCCATTAACTCTGCCCTTAGACTTAAGGCTAACGGTACATGAATTGATAGAGGTCAACAATTGATAATCGGATTGGATAATAATGCCAACGGCATTGTTAGGCGATTGTTGAACAATTTGGCGCCCAATAACTAATTAATTTATGGAATAAGTTTGCTCAAACTAGAAATAATTGATTTGATTAAGTGTGAGAAAATTTAAATTTTATGTGTGAAGACAACAATTTTTGTACAGTAAAATACATGGTCCCGACTTGTTGATCCTACGCTCATTCGCTAATTTCTACATTTTTAACTTGTTTGTGATTTTAACTGAATGAATTTTGTTTTGGGAGCAAGTTTTTTTACTGAATTTCGTGTGATCAACAATACAACGTTACAATATACATAAATAAAAAATATATCAATTGTTTTTCTGTGTTTACAACAAATGTGAGAATATTGTTTACATATTTTATATCTGAATTTATTTATGACGAGGGGAATGATATAGAGCAGTCATCTAGAACAACTTGTTCTAGTAAAACTCTTATAAATCTTGTATTAGAAAATGTAGATATTAGATCTTGTGTCGAATATGGGTCGAAAGTTCTGCATAATGAATGGGTATCGGTCGTTTTTAATAATAAAAAGTCTCGACAAGTCAAGAGGAAAGTCTTGAGACGCGATTTCAGGAACTTTGATGATAATAATTGTAAAACAAAACTACATAAAAATTTTACTAATTTTCTAATCGATGATAATAAAGAAAGACTCAATGTTTGTCCGAACGCGAATAATTCAATTTTTTTCAATATTAATGACAATGTAAATATTATTGCAAATAAATTAATTCATTTAATTTCTAGCACACTTAACGAACTGGCTCCGGTGAAAAAAGTACTAATAAAAACTAACAATAAGAAATAGTTCGCACAGAAAATATTCAAATAAATATTTGAAATATATATATATATATAGGAAATAACAAATAATCATTTAAAAGCGTGATCAATAATTTCTCAACTGTAAAAATACAAATAATATTTCATATTGATCCAATTATAAAATTAAACGTAATAAAGTAGTAAATTTGCTTTATAAAGCAAAGCAGGACTACTTCACGGCACAAATTGAAGATTTCAAAAATTACTCTCAAAATATGTACAAAAAAATTAAAAATTTATTGAAAAATGACGAAGATTCTGCATAAATTATAATATTGGTTAATTGTAAAAATGACAATAACAAAATGATTAATGAAGGCATTTTGCCAATAAATTTAACGATTTTTCATTGACAGTATAGAATCTTTTATTTTAAATCGTCACGAAATCAATGTAAATATCAATTTATTTAATCTGCTTCATTTTGATTGTCAAAAATTTTTCAACAATTTCAACGGGAAAAATATTGACGGGTTGTCTAAATTGATAAGGAAATTGCCTGCGAAAGAAAGGTCAATTGATGGAATGAATAAAAGAATCCTGATGAATGTTTTTCAGACCTTGGGTAATAAGTTATTTCTTCTGATGAATTCATCTTTGGAAAATGGTATATTTTCAGAAAAGTGGAAAGTTGCTACCGTTAAAAAATTTTGAATAGTTATAATGCTAGTCCTTTCTGACCGATAAACTAGCTGTCCGTTTACGAGAAGATTTTAGAACCAATTGTGAAAAGACAACTGGAAAATTTTTTAAATTGTAATAATATACTAATGAACAAATAAGCATGCTTCCGACCAAAATATTCCTGTGAGACTGCGCTGCAGTTAGTTTACGAATGGACGATAGCAATATGTGAGATAATGTATATAGGCGTTATTTTAATATATTATCGACGAGCATTTGAAACGATAGACAAACATATTTTTGATAAAGAAATTGTTTTTACATGGAATTCGGGGTAGAGTCTTGAACTAGTTTAAGTCCTACATAAACTGAACAGCTTAAAAAACATGTATAAATGGAGTTATATCTAACAAGCTCAAAGTCAAGTATAAAATACCGCAGAGCTCTGTGCTAGGCTCCATACTTTTCATATTATATATCAATGATCTGAAACAACACCATGGCCGGAATTGTGAAATCAGAATGTTTCCTGATAACATAATGTTGTATGTCAACATATGAAAAGTATGGAATGAAAGTTGAACGCTGTGATAACGATTCTTGACAACTGGATGGGCAGGAACAGCATGTTTCTTAACCCAAAAAGTATATTCTATATGATTTTAAAAAATGACTAATTGCGAATCAATAGAGATTCATCAATTGAATATAGAAACTTGACGATCGACAGAGTTCGTGAAATCAAGTATTTGGGAGTTTTTCTTGACGAATGTCTGAGGTTTAGGAAGCTTGGTAGGTATATGATAGGTAAAGTTGGGGCTAAGTTGGGTCTTTTAAACACGATAAACAGTTATGTCGGACCAGGTTGAAGAGACCCAATTCTCAAAACCATGATCGTTCCGTATATGGAATACTGTTCAATAGTCCTCTTTTATGCCAACAAGAAAAAGATTGAGTGGTTACAAGTGTTGCAGCAGAGGGCAATGAGGTACATACTATATTAAAATATATATCATTCAATAAAAAAAAGCACAATGTTTTGAATTATTTTACAACTGACGAGCAAATAAAGCGGAATGTTTTGACTTTAGTTTTCAAATTGAAAAATGAAAACATAACTCCACAATAGTGCAATAAGGTCCGATATGTAGGCCAAATAACTGGTCGGGTCACACAATCACATTGCTCTGCCGGTAAGAAAGACTTTCGGCACGTAAAGGAACCTTTGTATATGGGGTTTGAATTGTTCTATGATCTTCTTGTAGAACGAAAAATGCTTAAACTATTAATTAACTAGAAAAAGCAACGTGATGTCCTTAATTTATCATTTCTAATGTTCATTTGTTTGAATGTTAATTTAAGAGTAATCGAAACAGGTAACAGAAAACAGTAACGCCATTATTCAATAAGGGAAGTGCATAAACTCATTTATATTTACTATCCTCTGGACCCTGTTTCGAATAGCCCTACAATGGATAAAAATAGCCCACATGTAACCGGCGGTCTTTTTTCAAGTATTCAATGAGTCTATCTTGCTCACTATTGATTTCCAAGATGGTGCTGATGACAATTCTAGTCTATTGTCATATTACTTGCCAATTTTGTGATTGTACATCGTTATAATTGGCGCTTGTCTTTGAGAACCCGATTTCCTTCGTTGTAGACTTCTGATCTATCACTGGTAAATAGTATTGAGAATCTTATCTCAAATCTATGAAAAACCGTCCGAATTATAAGTTGCAGTTCTTGTACGCAAATTCTTTTCTTGATCCACAACAGAGTATAACTTGTAACGTTGCATTTGACACGTCACAAGAAATTGAGATTTAAATATTAAAATAGAAAGGATGGGGTCAACTTGCAATCGAGAACTTAATTGAAGAGCCAATAAATTTTTTTTTTTTTTGATAAATTGAAAGTTAAAAGTAAAACAAAACTTCCGTTAAATTATAAGAGATTATTGTAATTGAAATAATAAACACAAATAGTGAGACTCAGATAAATGAAATTATAGTCTTGGGAAATGAAACTAATTGCCGATTACAAGTTGTAGCAACGGAAAAAGGAAAGAGTAAAGAAACCTGATGAACATAATGAAGCAAACCCTGGAAAATGGAATGACTAGGATCTTGAGTTGAGCCCTTTCCTACGTGAATCAGAAGCAAAAAATCATAACCTCAGTGAATGGAAGGCACTGCAAATATCAGAGATGATACTCACGAAGCCGACCTAAACATCAGCCATCGTCTTTCTCACACCAAGATGTTGCACCGTTAGCCACAATATTACCCACGCTGATATCTAGAGGATGGATACAAACGACCGATGCAACCGCCAACAGACGTTCGAAAGTTGATAGTTGATAGTTCGATATCGACTGGCTATGGATAAATCCAGGTGGCACTGCACGCCATGTCGTCAATTCTGTTCTCGACTGCGAACTGGCCGAAACGTACCGGATGGATTTGAAAGATAAGGAGCCAGAATGGAAGCATTTAAGACCTTTTTTCTACAACAAGTATCAATTACAAAAGGAAATAACAAAATGGTGTCAGAGTTGGTCGAGCATCGTTGAGGTTTGTCATCATTCTTTCTTCGATTGCCAGTGCTTTAAACCTGAACCGGAGCTTTGCGAGTTTTAGCAGTTCAATTGATAATAACATTGATTTGTAATTTTTTCCGAAGAATAACCGTATAAATATCCGAGACTTGCTAACTGTTATTATTGTAAAAGTGCAGTTTACAAAACAATTAATTGGTTTGTATAAAGTTTCACCATAAGTGTGATAAAATTTAAAGAGAATATTTTGATTGCCTTAATAAACTACTTCACTAATAAACGTACAATTTTTAATTATTGTTTTATATTTTTTATTGTTACTTGAATAATAATAAACTTGATTCATATTCATGGATTGATAACTAACTCGAGTAAACTTACTTATGTGTAAAGTAACGTCAAATCATACCTGTTTCGTACAAGTGGTTTTTTTTCTATCGGAATAGTGTGAAATAATTAATAGTATGATAGTAGCAAACGACCCTGATACTGGGGTAGGTAAATTAACTTAAAAAAAAATAATAATAAATGAATTAACTTAAAAAGTGAAAACTATCATTAGAAACTATCATTGACTGCAAACGAATTGACTGATTTTTTCCAACATTTTTCAACCTTGTTTTCTATAGGGACGCCGATCTTTAAAAAACGCATCGGTATATAGTTATGAATAACATCAATAATACCACTATCGATACGCTATCTGACTTTATTATCATTAATCATGAATTATGGTTACGAATTAAATAAAACAAGTTAAATGAGTATAATTTTTTTTATTTTGTTTCAATTACATTTAATAATAATCTTTTGATCCCACAATCTCTTGCGATACATATATAATTCGCTACAAATTAACTGGAAAATGACGTCTTTTTAAGTAAAGAAGGAATGAAAGCACGAAAGCGTCCTTGCGATGTGATTTCTGAAGTTACTCACTAATGAAGTAGCGAGAAAATCGTGAAGCGCGGTCCATGTTTCATTTATTGAATCTTAGAAATAGAATAACTGCCTAATATACATCAAAAGTATCGAGGATGCTTTTATGAGATCATTGAAGGTGCTCTCTTGCATGGTCACGTTACGATTTTGATCTATGACTACAATTATCAACAATCATGATTAGAATTAAAATGAATAACACTTTGCCAAACAGTTGTAAGCCAGCTTACTTTCTACTAGTTGTCTAATAGATATATCTTTGCGTTTGTACTGTCTCGAACATACTGTCACAGTATCCATTAGATCGTCTCATTATTTGACAGCGAGCTCATTATCGGCCCAGAACTGTGTCGTTATGGCATCGCAAGGTGTCTACAAATCTCCACCACTTTTTGTTAAGCCCACAGTAATAAACGTGGTCTTTGATTGATTGAGTGAGTATAAACGCGCGGCAATTATATCGTCGAATACAGTATTCATCCTATCCACGTAGCAAAATAGTGACGACTAGAGACGTCTACCGTGCAATCAGTACTAATGCTGACACTCTAACTGCTGATAAGCATAAAGATCGTCCATCTCATTAATTTCCTCATGAGTTATCAACTTCGGAAAACCTTTCAGAATCTATTGGCAAATTTACGAAACGTTATTCAAGGAACACGAGTAATTTTTTTAATTCATCTTTTTTTCCAATCTGTGAAAATTAAATGCTTTTTTGATATTTGGCATTTTAGAGAAAGGCAGATAGACGTCGTCCTTTTCCAAATGTGTACTCGACATTTTTAGGATTGTTTGCAGATAACTCAGCTCGATCGACGTAGTATTTGATGGGTTTTACATTGTAAAACCCATGTTTTACAGCGCATACCATGTTGACAAGTGGTGACTATCTATTCCGCAACTCAATAGAGTCGAAGAGTATGGTGGAGCTACGATCCCATGGCCAACTCCGCGACCCGTGTGCATGACAGCTATTTCTTTAGGTAAAAACTTGTTATTGTTGTCAGTGAACCCTTGTAAGTTGATTGACATTTGACAATCGACCGACATAATTGACGTCTTCTTCCCCTCTGCGAAGTAACGACTGAACTAAATCAATACCGAGAACCGTTGCGAGGTTCGAGATTCACGATTGTTTTAAACTCATTAACACTGCCAAAAATTGAAAATTAGTAGCGATAATACAGATGCGTGATACTTAGAATATCAAATTTCAATTATTTAGTAGACAAGAATTTTTAAACGCTAGCAAAATTTGAAGCTGCAAACAAGAAACAGGATGTATGATACTTAAAATATTAAATTCGAATGATTCATTATAAAAAAATTGTAAGCACAAGCTGAATGCAGAGTAGATAATAAATAGTGTGTTAATAGACACACGTCGACAAGATTCATCGTTCAACAAGAATTATACAGGGTGTGGAAAAAGTTCCAGGACAAACAAATATTTTGAGAAAAATGCATCGGATCGAAAAACGGGAAAATACGTATGGAAGGTTTTTTTGAAAAACTATCCAATAATGTCAAAATCAACCCCCACCCCCTGGAGGTAGGGTGGTGGTAACTTTAAAATCTTAATTGGTAACCCCAATTTGTTATCGGAAATTTGGATTCCCAAAGAACTGATGACGGTTTCTCTGCGGCTAGACCATGAACTACGCCCTATTGTAAGAGACAAAGTAGTGCAATTAGACTTCATTGTACTCTTACTAGTTGAACTGAAAAGGTTTTTCGACAAAAAAAGTAGGTTTATACTCTTAAGATGCAACACATAAATGAACAGGAAAGGATGTCTATTTTGTTAATGAGAGGTTGAGGTAATTTGCTAAGAACTTATCGTGATGTACGAAATCTTTTTAATGATACTTTTGGTTGGGCAACAGCTGATATCAACATCAACTGTGGAAAGAACAATTGAAAGGTTTGAAGAAACAGGTCCTGTTAAAGATCGGAATAGGTTAGGA
>JABFQD010001359.1:0-18663 GCA_022817045.1 Psix sp. ZL-2020 | reverse complement strand
AAAAAAATCTATATTTCACGTTCGATTAAATTTTTATTCATAGAGCTGTGTAAGTATAATATTAATTTTCAGCTTCATTAATCTAACTAATCGGCCGAACATATGTTGAAGTAAAATCCTGCAACCATAGACACGGCCAATGAAGATTAACAAATGGAAAAAATTTCCCCACATGAAGTTGTGGAAATCCCGAGAGAATCGCACTTAACAACGGCGAGATATTGAATTAAGTCCTAGCGAACAACCCTTCAAAAATCTTGACTGTCATTTACTCAGCCAAACATCTAAATCGAGACGATAAAAAAGATCTAAAGAGACATCTATTACTAAGAAATCCCGCAAACCTTCTCATCTGAATTGGGCAAATATCAACAGCAAGGAGGACGTAACCAGGAATCTTAATGTTACTAACAATACCGGCAATTCAGGTATTGCCGGCAAGTTACTAACAGACACTCCCAGTGATGACTATAATTCCGAACAGTGTAACAATAGAGACATTTTCGCAAGCAGCTCAAATGAAAAAACTTTCGCAGCAATTGGAACTGCAAAGCAAACCAAAATAAAACTAAAAAATGTTGTCACTTACATCAGATGATATAAACTCAAGACAAAACACCTCGTTCGAGATTCAAAAAGCTTCACAACTTTACGCACGGTTACTGAGGATAATAATATGGCATTGCTGGGGAAACCCGGAGAGGACCAAAACCAGTCGTTCATGGCAGGGTTAAAAAAAGAAGGACAAAATTATCGTACGTCTATTTATTTAACATGGACTTACGATAATTTTGTCCTTGTTTCTGGCAACTTTGGTCCATGAAGTCACCATACCATAAGAAGAAATTTAAACACTACGGTCATAACATCAGAACAGATAACGCAGAAAACAAAAAACGTCCAACAAAGCCTAGTGGAAATAAAAGTGAAATGACTAACAGGGAACTAAGGCCGGGACCTACAAGCTGAAATACCAGGTATAAATTATTTCATATTAGCAGGTGTCTTGTACTACCAGGAAAAGAAATAGATAATTACCTGGATTACATAAACGAAACAATAACCAAAGTAATTGAAACATTATCACCAAAATATGAAACACAAGACTCGTCTAGGAAATATCTTAATTCATCAATAAGAAGACTGAAAGATTATAAATTAGCTTTTATAAAAAGACTTCGGAAACTAAAACTAATGAACAACGGGTGCCATTATACAGAAATCGCAACAATAAAAGCAATCATCGAAAATATTAAGCTAACGTTCAAAACAAAATATACAATAAGTCAACATAAATTTTGATTTAATAGAACCAGCAAAATAAACGCAGAAACAGTAATAGTATGTTCCCTGAAATAAACAAATTATTCCGTAGAAATAAGGACATATCAATAGATAATAAGAAAATAAATAATAGTGACTCAACAGGCTTCGATAATATATGTAATTATATATTCAAAAAATTACCATTTGACATTATTACAGCATATAATATACTATTTAACCACATGCTGAACATCTTTCATTTCCCGGAGAAGTGGAAAACAGCCAAACTCATCCCACTAAAAAAATTCCAAGAATACCGAAAAAATCAATAATCAATCAATAATTATAATTATTATTTAATATTAGTAAAATTTTTTAAATTATTATAAACGAATCACTTTCTGAACACTACGAAGCTTGTGAAATTATCCCGAAACAGCAATTCGGGTTTAAATACAAACATAGCAAAATCCACGCAATAGGACTCTTCGCCTCAGGTGTGAACAAAGCTTTTTTAAATAATGAATTCACAGGCGCATATCTGGTAGATATGCGTCTGGCTAGACATTGATACAGTCTGGCTAGACTTCCTCTTTTTTAAATTATCAAAATATAAAACACCAAAACACCTTATAAAAATTCTATGGCCCATGCCATAGCATGTTTAAGGTTTTAAAATCACTATGGTTAAAATGTTTAATATCAATCGAAAAATTTCAAGTCGATGGGAAATTCATTATTTTAATTTTTGACCTATTCAAATTTCAAGAAATAGCTCGAGAAAATGCAATTTCTCAGAATTCAAATAAGAGATTTAAAAGAAACTTCAAAACGCTAAGGTGCAGGCAATTATACGGCTTTAGAAAAAAATCATAAACTGGAGAGAAAAAAATATGTCGCTCGAGTGGAGTGAAAACGATGTGCCCAAATGAATAAATGACAGTTCAATATTCAAATATTATAAAGAAATAACATTAAAGTTTCTAAATTGTAACAACAAAATTATATTTTAAAAGCGAAATAATATAATCCAATGTATTCGAGTTTATAATAACAGAAATCAAAACTAGATTCACTTCCAAAATTAGATTCAATTCCAAGATTATGTCAACAAAGACTTTATATTAGAAGTAAAATCAATTCTAATAAAACGATTATAAAATTCCCAATAAATAGCAAATTTCAAATTAGTTTCAATATAATAACAACTTTATTACCGATGACTCATCAGTTTTCAAGAGACAAATTATTTACGAATATTGAATTCCAAATGTATTCAATAATCCTAGTTCTTCTTGTCAGGACGATACTTCTCAATAAGAATCCCCAATGGACGAAATGAAAAAGAGGCGTATTGCAGAACATGACTAATTATAGTCTATCCAAAGATAGGAGATTAATTTTTATAATTTCTCGCAGAATGATGCAAATTAAGTTAAACCAAACAAAACAAAGTGAACAAAATTAAATTCAAATTAAAAGTCCAGAACGACAGTCTTTGCTTAACGATAAATCGCCAACAGTTATATTGAAAGGTCTATCAGACGTATTCGATGAAACAGAATTGTAATAGAAATAGATATACTGAAATGAAATAGCGTGAATATAGTAAAAATTAGAAAAATTAACACAAAATAATTCTTCTAATCCAAATCACGAGGATCAGCCTTCCTTGTCCAACCTTTAGCGAATACCAAAATGGGAACGGATCTCCGTTCTAGTGCATGAGAAATATAGAAAATTTTGCTATATGACATATAGATGTATTAAGTGCTCGGATAAACACGCACTTGGTGTATATAAAATCCTAGGACCCAAGGAAAACGACGATAAATAAAAACTATTTTGATTTGACTTTTTTTTACGAACTGCGAAACACTTGGTCACCCCGCGAATTACAAAAATTGCTCATCCAAAGTAACTTAAATTAAATTTTAGAAAAAAAATTAGAATCAATACGTCAAAAAAAGAAAAGGATGCAAATATGCAAAAATGAAGAAATACGTACAAAAATCATTATTCTGAAGTGAAATAGTAAACGGAAAACCTAACCAAAATAGTAATAACAACTAACTAGATGCTTTGAACACATTAAATAAATCTACCTAAATTACATCAACTATAAAATAAACATATCAACTTCTAAATATAAACCTTTTGACTCCTCAAAAAAATTCTTGAACCCTAGGATGAGATAATTGAATAACTAAAAAATAATGCTTGTCAACAGGCTTCACAAGCTACAAAAATAAATAACAGATACCATCAACCTAAAATTAAAACAATTAAATAAGCGATTAGAAATATTTAAAACGCACTAAAAAGTTAAATTTTCAGAAAGCCAAAATAAATACTGGTTTGGCAGTAAATTAAATTTAATTAAATATTATAGTAAATTATTCCGAAGAAAAAAAAAGAATTTCCATAGACAATAATTGAAATAAACGATTACGAAGTTCATTTACTTACGAGAGTGAATATTAATTTGTAATCGATAAGACTTAGTCCACGCAAAAATTCTTTATAAATAATAATGAACAAAAAAAGAATGTTCTTGGCGCACAAAAATACTAACAATATTATTCGGAAAAAACATTTAGATAGAGAAAAACAATTAACACTACTTCATGATCGGAATAGATAATCTAGAGAACGAACTTGCACTAGATAACCAATTAAATAGACCGATATTAACTTTCGTCGATACTAATTTCACACGTAATCCTATCTAGTATGAAAATGAATCATATTTTTGCAATGTGATGAAATTAGATAATGTCATAAAAAATTAAATAATAAAAAATCGTGTGGTTTTGATAATATGTCCAGCTTTATAATTAAAAAAGTACTAAGAAGCTTAATTGAAGCATGCAACATATTCAATAAAATGCTGAATAGATTTTACTTCTCATAAAAATGGAAACTAGCAAAAGTATTTCTGCTAAAAAACCAAGAAAAAGCAAATAAAGTTTACAATTACAGGCCAATTAGCCTACTACTCAATATTTGAAACCTTGTTAAACACACTACTTACGGATTTCTGCAAAGATAACGAAATAATCTCCAAAGAACGATTCGGCTTTAAAAACGTACACAGCATAGTACATACAATAGGCATCCTATCTTCAGTCATCAATAAAAGCTTACTCAACAATGAATTTACAGGAGCTTATCTGGTAGACTTGGAAGAAGCTTTCGAGCTTTCTGGCTCGAGGGTCTTTTCTTCAAGGTACTGAATATTAAATTACCCAAACGTATAGTAAAAATGCTATGGCCCATGATAAACCACAAAAACTTTAACATATCTAATGATCAAGTGATCCTCTAAAAATGTATAATCTGAATGAAACAAGAGTTGTCAAATTTCTAGCTTACGAGGATGATCTAATCCTCTACTTCAATAATAATAATGTAGCGACAGCACAAGAGAATCTACAAGTCTTCTGAAAAATAAAAAATTATTATACTACTAGGGAATCAACACTTAATATATCACAATGTGAAACTATCTTATTTAGACCGTAGATGCGTAATGTTAAAAGTGCAAACTGAAATGTATGGAAAAATTTTAGAATTAAAAAAACATCCGGATAATATTAACGAAGTACCCCATAAAACATTGTTAAATACTTGGGCCTATTTCTTGATGAAAATTACTTCATTTATCACATAAAAAAATAAATAGATAGAGCCAGAAAATTCTTCTCTGAAAATTAAACAGTAAAGTTAAAGTACTTTGCTACACAACAATTGTTAGACCAATACTGACGTATGAGTGTCCAATTTAGTTTAACTTAAGTCCATCATTAATGGGAAAACTACGGTCATTCGAACGTGCCAGCCTGAGAACATGTGTGAATAAATACAGGTCAACCCGTTGAAATCAGCGACGTTATTATTATAAATAATATATTCATAACTACGAAAACATTTATAATCAATAATTTTATTATTCGATTTACTCGAAAACAAAATGTAACATGTGATAGAATTGATAACCCACTAAATCAAATTTTCTATGTCCCAAGAGAGGCAGAAAATGAAAGATAAAAAAACGGCTTTATACCACCTGAAGCTTTATTCCTTATCTAGGCGCAAAAAGATATAATAAAAATAATCAAAATATTCCGATTATCTTTAAAAAATACCGCTACGCCTATAGTAAACATTTCAATTTTCGAATCTCACCTGAATGGCATAGAATTTCTGAAAGATAGCTGATGTCTACCTCGCAAAAATAGGGATCAAGTCAATTTTTCATCACCCTTTTTTTTCTAACTTGTAAACGCA
Organism: Psix sp. ZL-2020; assembly: GCA_022817045.1. NCBI lineage: Eukaryota > Metazoa > Arthropoda > Insecta > Hymenoptera > Scelionidae > Psix > Psix sp. ZL-2020. The sequence continues at coordinate 13,107 of JABFQD010001359.1, read as the reverse complement.
TAAAAAGAATCTATTGTATGGCTAATTACATGAGACATACATAGTACATACAATGTAACTTGTAGCAGATTTATGAGCACGATACAAATTCTACTGTTTTAATAGTTACTCAATATAGTTTTTCTCAAACAATGTAATCCACTCATGATATTATAAGTGTTTTTTTACTTGTTAAATATTTTGTAAAGCCATATCAATTAGTAAATCTGTTTTCAGAGTAAATAAAAATATTTATAAAAACAAAAAGAATGTTAGTTGTGCATGCTGAACGTCTGCGGTTCAAATCCCAGCTTCTTAAATCCATTTCTTTTTCTTATTTTAAAAAGAAATAATTAGCTATTCTGAAATTCAGACCAGAAATATGAGCTCAAGTATAAATTTAAATTATTAATCGATAATGTTACCAATAAATTTAAAAAATCTCACAGTATGTAATGGTGCAAACTTTTAATAATATTTTCATTGAACATGAAATAAATAAAATTAATCTTGAATTAACAATGTAATAAATAATAATGTAACAAATAATTTTACTCTGTAAAAGTTTGATTAATTATAAAAAACATTAAGATGATAACATTTTAAATTATGTAAAATAATCAATATATTCCTGTAAAGGTATGTAAAAAGATTTTACATTAATAAGAAATTCATTGTTTGTCATAAAATAGCTATACAATTTTTCAATCGATTTTTCCTAATAAATTTTTAAAGAATCAAAATACTTATATGACAAAAATTTGGTAGATTGTGTGTTGCTCGTTGCTTCAAAACATCTAGTTATTACTAACATTTGAAAAAATAAATAATGATAAATTGAATCTTTAGACGGCATAAAAAAATCTCAAATATTAATTCAAAATTCTCAAAATCAAAATGTATTAATTCTATAATAGATTACAACAAAATTGAATTTAAATTTACAAATTGAGATTCTTAAAAATTCCTTGCAAGATTTTTTTAAGGTTAAGAAAGCATTTATTATTTTATTATTTAAAAAATGTTGGAAACTAGATTAGCGATTTAATATACAAAAAAAGTTTCAAATTTTAATAAAAAATGTTATATTCTATTTTTAAGATATGTTTTATCTTTCTTAAGACTTTATCTATAGATAATAATTTCCAATGAAATATTTATTTTCAATATTTCTAGTCGATCAATAATGGTATTCAAATATGAAAACATAAAAAATATATATTTCACGTTTGATTAAATTCTTATTTATAGAACTGTTTAAGTATAATATTAATGTCAAGCTTCATTAGCCATTTCATTATTATTGTAATTAATGCAAATAATGTATGTGCATAATCGATTATCGGTTCACTTTCAGTTCAAATCTTCAACAATAATTTAATATCTTTGTTTTTACATTTTTGTTTTCAAGTGACAGATGTTTTAGTGAAGGTGCTATATAAACTGAAAAAAAAAATTGTTTGAAAGCATATTCCTGCTTCTGTATTTTCCTTAAGAGGTAAAATCTCATAAAATAATTTATTATTTTAAATCAAATATTTTAAAACATATAGTTATCTGATCAATAATGTTTACTAATATTAATTAATTCTAATTTATTTCAGTTATCAAAATGTTGAACTTGAAACGTTTTTTAGTTGTTTTAATTTTTTGCATCATCGTGTTCATGAATGTGGACGCTTGTATAAAAAATCGCAATGGAGTAAGTTATAAATGTTGTTATCAAAATTAGAAAAACAAATTTCTTCTGTATTCTTATATTACATTTACTATAATTGGAACTTAATGTTTTTTCAGTGTCAACCAGATGGTAGACAAGGAAATTGTTGTTCTGGTTATTGCCATAAACAACCTGGCTGGGTCGCTGGATACTGCAGACCAAGATAAATATTTATTAATTAGAAAAAATTAAACTTAAAATCTGTATACGAATTTGCAATTGTATAAACTTTTCTAAATCGAAATTTTTAATATTATTTCCAAATTTATGATATTCCATAAACTAAAATTTCATATTGAAAATCAAATAAACTACTTTCTTTATTATTTTTATGAGCCAGATTTAAAATTGAATAAAGCAATAAAAACCATCAGAAATCATGTAATCAATTTTCATTCCAAATGAATGTTATTCGCGTGTAAAAAATAAGAATTGAAAAGCAAAAAAACAAGTATGGTGGAAAAATGGGGAGAAAAAGTTAGATGACGATAATTTATTCTCACGACCAAAGTGACATGTAATATTCGAATACGGGAAGATAATTCACGCGGAGCACACGGTAGGCAAAGTGTTCTTCTACGAGAGAATTATTTGACATAAATCGGCTGGCCAGGCATCTTGCGACCACGCACACGTCTGGCAGATACAATTTATGGGTGCGTTATGTGTCCCGAATTTTTGTTACTCCCCGAGTAGTTGGGTCGCTCGTCGCAAATCAAATGAGTGAGTTATCGGTTCGCTTATCTGTGCAAGTAGAAATCGTATATACAATGGTCGTAACCGCGGGCAGCAAATGGAATTAAATCGTCTAGCGGCTGACCGGCAATTACGAATTACAAATGCGCTGCGTTTGCAGAATTATTTTTCACTAATCTGAATGATAGTGTGGAACAGAAACTGAGCGTTGCTCAGAAGAAAAAGGAAGAGGCGCTGCTGGGAATAAGATGTTGTCTATCGGCTATTGCGAGCTTGTCAGAGGAGAAGAATGAGAGCAAGATTAATTATAAAGAAGAAGATATTGTTATTACTTTTGCATTTTTCAATTTTTCACATACATTTTTTTTAGTACAATAACTATGTTTCTAGAATAATACTTTTATTCAAAAAGAAAATAGAAAAAAAATGGTCTGATATGTTCTGTATTAACGGACGGAATATATAAAAATAAACTGTCTGAAAGCATTTTGGAATCTAGTAAATGTTAGAATCAGTAATGACATTAATTTAGCACGAAGAAAGAATAAACTATTTAATAATTAAGAAAGTTTATTATTAGAAAAGAATTCTGTATCGTTACGTTGATGTATTCTTATATACTTAATAAAAATACCTAAATTTCAGATGTCGGCAATTCTTTTTCTAAATTTATGTATTTTATTATTATTGCATCCTGTTTTTCTGGTACTTTACTTTTTTTATAAAATCAATTTTTTAAAATAATTTATAATGTTGATAATTTAATCATACGATCTTTTAAAAGAATTTATATTTTTGTGCTGATTCCTATTATATTTATACAGTACTGATTTCTTAGTTTCAAGAAATCGTGTATTTTATTTTTTGTTTTATTAATAATGCATTGTAATGAATAAATATTAATTATTTGATCAAAAAATTGTTGATGAATGTGAATAAGAAATGCCATAAACCTGAATGATGCGATGAAATGTTTATGATTAAATAACTCGCACAAATCAAATCGACGTTAGTATTCGAATTGGTCATCCTTCAACTATAATATAGACATCATCGAGATGTCAACACAAAAAATCATCTAAATCACCCTGTTCAAGAATCTACATATTCATCGTAATTTGACGTTCCATTTTCTTTTGACATTTTTCTTCTTCCAAGCATATAAAATATTATCATTTTTATCTGGCCGTAAGCGGGATGGTAATTTATTTTTCAAAAATCAGATCGATTTCAATCAAAGCCATAAATCAACATTTCTTAATGCACCTATTAAGTGAACAAGATACATTAACAGTTTATCTTTGATACGATCGCGAGTTATCTATACCCCCAACGCGTGTCGATTGCAATTTTCAAGACGCTGTAACTATCGATTATGTCGTTTGAGCATTTTCTTTCGAAGCGGCTAAATTTTACGAGCGGTAGATCGGTAATGACAGAGCTAATAATTTCGATTAAATTGACACCTATTGCGCGTCCTGTTCCTTCGGATAATTACGACATTTTTATGATGGTGTTTTTGACTTTTATGCTTCTATATTTTTAATAAACTGATGTACAAATGAAAAAATTTATTGAAGCATTTTATGGAAACATTCAGTATTATATTTTTTTTATAATATTATGAAATATTTATTAATTGCACAGTTGATTTTTGTAATCTTTTAAAATTGAACATTTAGAAAATTTGTTTGGCAAATTTTATAATTTTGTTAATGATTCGTACCAGATGATTTATAAATATAAATAATAAATAGTAATCGTTCAAAAATTCAAAAAATTGCCCCGGGTGAGGATCGAACTCACGACCTTAAGATTATGAGACTTACGCGCTGCCTACTGCGCTACCGAGGCCGTTGCAGATGGTATTGTTTAACTAGTATACATAACGCGGTTATATTTCTTGAATAAGAGACATGTTCTATGTTACTTTAAATTTATATAAATGATAAAAAAAATTTTCAAAGTAAGTATTTTAAGGAGAGAGAGAGAACTTGAGCACATAAATTTTTAACATGTGAATCATGATAACATACTATTTCTATCTAAAAGTGTAATATTTTTCGTTCAGTAATTCAGTGGATTAATATAGAACTAATATGTTTCAAATAAAATGATAAATTTTTTCTAAAAACAAAAAAGTATTATTTCTTATCCAATTGAACTAGCGAGAATATTTAGATATCACAAATGATTCGTTAATGAAATTTAGAAGTCAACTTTTATATATCTATCAAATTAATAATCGGTTAGCTTGTAAACAATTTAGATAAATTTTTAATAATGTTTGACTGTTGATTTAAAAATATGAGTATATACAAGAATTATCTGTAGATCATTTAATTGAAAACAAAAAATAAAAAAAATAATCGCGGTTCTGAGTCGGAAAAGTGACTTTGTTACAATCTGTATATTCTTATGTCAAGAAATGTTTTTAACAAGTAGATCAAAAAAACTGCCCCGGGTGAGGATCGAACTCACGACCTTAAGATTATGAGACTTACGCGCTGCCTACTGCGCCACCGAGGCGATTGACAAGGTGACGTAGTGTTAGAAAAATAATCTAATTATCATTATTTTTTATGAAAATTAAAATAAACAAATTTTATTATTTTGTCATAAATTAGTTAGTCCATTTCTTAATATAATTTATTTCATCATATTGATAGCATAATTGTGAATACTTGCAACTTCCGAATTTGTATTATTGTTTACATTATTTCGATGTAATTTTACTAAACAATAAAAACAAAAATTTCAAATGGAAATCTTAATTATTCAAATGGAATTATTATCAATTGAAATTATTCAAAATTACTACTACTTTTCGTATTTCACTCTGTAGAGTATAACATTAGAAAAATCGATCTTAGATGAAAAATATTTTCTGATTTCTGTGAATCGCAAATTTTAGAATAATTATGAAAATAGTTAATCGAATAATAATTAATAGGTAATTGTATTCAAAAATTGCATTTTAAGTACAAAATTAAGACTTCCACGATATATATAATTGCTTTAAATAAGGATATAAAAATAAAAATGAATATCGCATAGACCAGTTACTTTTTGTGTTTAACATTTTAATAGTAAAATAATAGTTCATAATCTTGAAATTTATGCACAACTTTTCAATAATGAAGTCATAAAAATAATATCAAGTCTTAAAATCAAGTTAACAAATAATATATTAATAATAAAAAATATAATTATATCATAAAACAATATTTTGTATATTATTAAATTATAGTTGATAGGATCCGAAAACTGAGTTAGTATCATAACTATATCAGAATGTGAATTTTTGCACGAGTAAAAAAGTTGACCTTGGCAAATCTGGTCTATCCTGCGTTTACTTCTGGCCGTAGGATGCTCTCGTCTCGATAGCTCGTGGCGATTCGCTCGTTTAACAGCATAACGGTGTAACAAGGCTTTAGCTTCACTGCGACAAAGAAGTACGAGAGCGTAACCTCCAGCAGGCGTCAACTTCGCCCAAGCGGCTGCTCTTAATTCTAATTAAATTTGCTCTAAGTTATGAACTCCAGTCGACTCGTGCAGAGCATACATTTCGAATTAACCGCCACGCAATCTTTAACAATTCCGCGGAATAGTTCAGACAATTTACGTCCAGTAATGATCTTGTCGGCGATAGCGCTTTATGATGTTTGCACTATTGTTATTTCCACTACAAATACGATTTGTATTTACTTTACATATTAAATTGTATGAAACGTTTTTCAATTAATTTGAATTTTAATACGAATATTAAAAGGCGAGAAATATTTGACTAATTAAAACGCAGCCTTTTATATTTTTAGATTAAAACTATCAATATAATAATACTATTTATTGTTGAGTTTTTGAATTAATTTTTTTTAACTGAATACTATAAAAATAGTATTAACTGATTAACATTTAATTGTACCTTGAAAAATCAATTTACTTTCGTTAAACATATAAATCTCGCTTTCGCCCGGAGTAAAATGACTATTATTAAGTTAAAGTAAGTACGTAAACTGGTAAAACGAGTGATGTTCCATTCTCGATATGCGTATAATGTTGATGGGATAAAACCAGCAGGACGTAACTACAGAGCACGAAAAGAAATCTACAATGCGAATGTGAGCCACTCGATAGTTTGCTGAAGAAATCGACAAGATCATCATCGATGACTAAGGGCCTCGAACGTTTATCGCGATAGCCTCTTTTTTAGTCTGCTCTTGTATGTACACTGCGTGGCTTCGGAACACGGTGTTCCATGATTGCGCATAATTTCATCGCTAATCTCTCTCAAGCAGCTCTGTTTTTAAATCATTGTAAAAAGAGCGGGTAATCACAATTTTACACTTTTGTTCAATGAGATCGTAAGAAAAGTGTCAAGATTAGATACATTTGTTAATTTGTGTTTTTCTGTAATTTAAATTCTAAAATAGTATTTAGATTGTTTAGCTTTTTTGTTCATTTTTTTGTTTCAAATTTTTGGTATGTTGTATTTAGTATGTGTTTTGATGTTATGCGTTTTCGATCACGTCATCACCTGACAGACTTCTGAAAAATTGCCAAGCGCAGACAAAATAAGCACCAGCATATCAATAATGATTGACTTAAGCTATCTTAAGTCGGCGATCTTCACAAGAATACATACTGTGGGCGACTGTTTCGTGACACGCAATGCGTGTCTAATGTGCTTAGGCGATTTCCCTAGATCGCGTTTAACATGTAAGAGAGCAAGAGTTGCAATTTCCCACGTAACCCGAGGCGAACTCTTACGCGAGATCTCAACCATGAGAATCAAACAAAATTTGCTTTTCGCCCAAAATCTATTGAATTGGTAGTGTTTCATTTAATCTAAAATGTATAATAAAAATTTGAATTTCAAATGAAAGCTGTGTATAAAAATGTAATGTAAAATTTGTTAAATTTACAATGAATAATTAAATGTGCAGTGTGAATTTTAAATGAATGAAGAAATTTAGATATTGAAATATGATCTTAAAAATTAGAACTTTCTCTTTGCTGGAAAATTTGTTTAATCAACTGAATAATGTATACTAAAATATTTTGACAGTTTCGTTTTTTCCGGTCATTATCAAAAGCAATGTTATGTTTCGGCTGGTCACTTTAAATAACGTTCACACTGTCATTCTGAGTAATGAGTTTAAATTTATCTACATAATTTCCAACTTGTTTTTAAGGCACGTTTGTTTTCGTTGATCAATTTAATTTTTTGAACAGTCTTCTCTTTTAGTGGAAAGATTTTTCAATTTATTTTATATTCGATATTTTATGAATATATTATGGATCAATTGAATACCTATTTAAATTGAATTTATGAATTTTAATCTAAATGAACATTTTATTAAATGTACTATTTTATCAAAATAAAATATGAAATTGTATAGATATAGTTTTATTGAATATTTTTCAATTGTTTCTTTGTTTCAATTTTGTACAATCAAGTTGGAAAATCTTTTTAATATTGTTTATGGAATAAATATTAAATATTTTATTCACAAATTCAGAATCACCGTTAACTATTGCTTTAAATGGCATCTCGAGAAATATTCAGCAAATTATTATTTCAGACTTCTTAGTAGCATTTATGCGGGCACCGAAATTGATTTTCCTCTCGGTATGAAACCCTTGCAATTGTATATACATAAGAGTAGAATTATCCGATTAACGTGCGAAGCATGATCTACGTCTCTGTATACGCTGCATGATTGGTAATCGGTTGACGTGTTAACTATTACCGGATGCCACTGCACTTGAGAAACAGTTAGTAAATTATTTGTATCGATAAATGATTGGTTTGTTATATTTTTTATTGAATAATAAATGATAACTTCTTGATTGGGAAGTTGAGTATATAATTTGGACGTTAAGATTTATATCGTAATAAAATAAAACCAGAAGAAACTGAATTAAGAAGTTTAGTGAAAATATAATGATAAGAGTGCGCAAAGTTAAAATAAAAAAGAATTTTATTTACTCCCAGCTCTTCATAATATAATAATAAATTTATGGCCTGTACTTTTATTACTGCGATCACGTTTTAATGGATATTTAATCATTTAAGAATACTTTTTTCAACGTGAATGTATTCGAATTTTATTGTGATTATGCTTCCATGTTATTATTTCGGTTTTATCTTACGAATAAAAATATGACTTTAAAGTTTCAACTACTTTTAAAGTCATCATTTTTAAAATCTTGAGTCACAATAAAAATGAGAGTTTCTGCGCACTGTCATTAGATGGTTGCCTACTTAATCATTGATAACATTTCTCGCGATTTCCAACTGCATGATACATGCGAGATGCAAATTCTTAGATAAATGAAAAATTACTTAAAGTAAATTAGAATTATGTTAATTTGTAATGTTATTGGGAATAATTGTATATAACTTTTCCTACAGTGATTTGTAAATTTTGTAGGACTTTTGTTATTCCAAAACGAAATTAGTTTTTTGTTAAATACCATAAAATTGTATGGAGAACAGGATTTCATATCTATTATTAATTAATACAAAATTATTAAATTTATTTTTGGCAATACAAAAAGTCAAAGTATTTGTTGTAAAAAAGTATTTTACATTTTCAGATCATTTTATGTTTATTTTATCGTATAAAAATCATTTATTAAATATATTCAATATTAATTTTTGCAAAACTCGCATTTTGTGAAAATTTATTATCTTGAACTACTCATTATATTTATCATTTGCAAATTATAACTTTATACCACCGTCATAAGGTATATGAATTGAAGTGTTCATGACGTTGAAAATTGAAACCAATTTAAAAATGTAACAAACTTGGAATTACTTAAAATGGAGTTCAAAAATAGAAGGTGGCGTAATAAGTAGCGCAATTTCGACCAAGATAGCTTCGCATAAATTAAAGCCTGGGGAAATTACATTCTGGTTTTAATCTGTCGCGGAGACGATAGGTTCGTGTTTATGCTATGACGCGTATATGCTCACGTAGTATATCGTAAGGATGTGCCTGGCGTTGACACGTGTAATGCAAACGGCCAGTGTCTTAAAAGAAAAGTACATGGGGCACGCGTGCATTTACAAGTCGTAAAAAGCCGGCCCATGTGCACAACATATTCAGTATTAATCTGCCCAACACATACATTCGTCCACAAAATTTTTGTTTATATAATCTTACAATGAACGTATTACACGACGCATGATCGTGGGAGTAATATGGTGGTAAATTATGATTATAGAGACATTATCGTCCCGAGACCGGCAACCAATTGTCTGCATATATATATTATATTGATAGTATATATAATTGACGATGGAACATAAATTGTCATTAGTTACGGTTGAGTAAATTTATTGTCAAAAATCACATCAATAAAGAGTTAAAATCATAAGTAAAAATGTATCATAAATTTGTAAATAATATAAAAAATGGATACATTTATTAAACACATTAAAATAAAAAAAAATTTAAATACATGATAAATTCTTTTTAATACGATTAAACAATAATATGGGATTGATGCAAAATTTCAAAATATATTTTTTAAATATGTATGCCATATATGGCGCAGTTAAAATACTTATTAAAAATTTTTTTCGTGTTCTACAAATATATAGTTTTATATATATTTTATTATAAAAAACAATTGTTTTGTATGTTTTGTTTATAGTTGTTATTTAATGCTCTCACTCATTATCATCCATCTTCACGCTGTAAATAATGTTATTGCATTTTAAATGAGTTTATATTAGTTACACATCAGAATAAAAAATACTATATTTAAAGAAGAAAGAAGTAAGTCTTGCTAATGTTTTGCAAATTTTGAAATAATATTATGTATAATTATCGAAATTGCCGGATTATATTTTTTTTAATTTACAAGATTTTAAATAAATCAAAACTTTTCCACATAAGCTACATGTTTTTCACTGTGATACAGTGCTTAAAAATACCGATTGAATATTCCATTAACGGTATAATTGAGATATAAATTGTGGAAATCTTCATTTAGTCGATATTATTTCAATTTCATTATTCATTGAACCTTAATGTTTCAAACCATATCATTTTGTAATACACTTGGAATTAATGTAATTTAAATAATTTAAACTACAGATTCACATCAACGCGGTAGCATGTTAAACATTGATAAAATCCAGTATTAATTATTACTCTAACCTAATCCTGATCGCGTGTTTTAATGTGATACTTATTCAACGTTTTATATCAAAATAGATTGTTGATTTGTTTTACACGTGGAATTTTATAAACTGAACTACATTTGATTCGAAATTATGTACATTAACGTCGCTACAGTTTTTCATTTAGCTTATATATGGATTTGACTCACGAATGTGAATAAATATTTGCCGGAAGCGCGAAATTAAAAAAAACACAAACTATTTTGCCGAAGATTAAAGAAAGTCTATTATTAATCATTCTCGTTTACACCTGACGAAGGTACTAATCGCTCTGGTATCTCTTAGGGCCGAAGCGCGCTAGATAATGGCGTCTATTTATACGAGGCTCTGGTCTAACATTAATGTATACAACTAAATGGACAGTTTTTTTACTCGTGCGATTTGTTTCGTCTTTTTTTAGCGTCACGTCCCGGGGTGATCGCGATGAATAATGTTTCTTGCCGCGCGCAATCATAGTGGGTGAGACAACTTAGTTGCGGTAAAAAATTGCGCCGTCAAGGCCAGGCGGATGTTTGAAGTCCGAGTACTTCCCGGCCGAAGTACCCGCATGTATTGCACAGCGGGAAACCCCCCGAAGCAATTTCATATCTCCTGCATAATCCATCGAAATCTATTTACGCGTGTTGAATTAACTATTTTTATGCTTAATTTATGCACAGTGGTATTTATCGGAAGATGGCGCGACGTTCGGGACGTGATTAATGATTCCCATGTGTAAATATTCATTACACATTTTTGGCATTGATTCTTCAAGCTAAATCGAATTGGAAAAACTGGGTTCCTATTAAAAAAGAAATTTTTTGTCATTTTTTTGTCGATTAGAAAATAAAAATATAAATAAAATGGCCTATTTAATAAGAGGGAACCTCATTTTTGAATTTGAAAAGCGATGTAAGTAGATTAACGGAGCTTATTATTGTCTTACTAAAAGAGCATATATCCTCGTGTTAAGTCGAGATAAGTCACGCGATATTGTTTTAAAGTTGGCGTGTAGGCACGTGTTTGGTGTAATCCCGCCAGATGCCCCCTCCCATATTTGTTATTTCTGGTTTCGTATTCTCGTGACCTTTTAAACATACTTTATTTTTGGAAGCTCCTTTCTCTATAAACTTTAACTAAACTGAAATATCGTAAAAAGGGATAATTTTTAAATAACTGTTTTATAACAATGTTACAAACATAAACAAATTTTATGAAATAGTTCCTTTTAATTTGATCCCAGAGGTTACATCTACTCTTATTTTAAAACTTTAATTTAAGGAGTAATTTTCAAAATGAAAATCGATATTATTAATTGGTTGGCAAATTAAAACCGGTTATTCTCAAGTGGATCGTGGAGATCAACTACTGAAAGTTGTATGCAATCGATGCTATCAGTCCCTTTTAGATATGTGATTTCGTATAATAATGGTTATTGTAACGTCCTATTCTAGATCAGCTGCTCACGATTTAACATCTTTGAAATAAAAACACGCGTGCACTTTTATGATCACTATACCATAGCCGCATATTTTGCTGTCATATCATTCAGAAATCATAAAGCTACAATTTTGTTTGTACTATTATTAGCTCCAACATCGAATTATATTCAATCAAAAAAATGTTTCGTATCAATTTAAAGATACTTTTAGAGTAACAAACAATCCTTAAAACAACGGAATTGAGACTTTTGAAAATCCACTATGTTTTTTCATTTTTGTACAAATTATTACAGTTTTGATAAGAAAATAAATTTCTTTTATTTTACACTGTTTTATTTGTTTGAATTATGCTCACGTTTTTATTTAGTAAAAAAGAGAAAGATTTAATGATGCCAATTTTATTGGAAGATAGGTTGAATTTATTGATCAAACAGTGCTTGAGGGAAGTAGAGATCCTTCCTTCTGTTTAATCTTACACAATCAAGATCAATTGTGAGTTCGTTTATTTCCTTTGGACGATGTAAGTTACGGAATTCCTTGAATATGTTCATGAGAATACGTTGATCATCGATATTCAATTTTATTTTAATTCAATAATTTCATTATTTTTTGCTAACAAGTAATTTTCATTAATTAATTTTCAATTTAAAATTAATTTTGGGCAAAGCGGGAAGTGTGCGTATGTGCAATGAATTTGACAAAATTGTGCAAATGCAGTTTTTCATAATGCTACGCGCATTCTTGAGCGGACAGAATCCATAACGGAAACTAATTGAAGAGGAAGTTACGATCGTATATATAAAAAAGATTCCTCTTCTGGAATTGAATCTCTAAATAAAGTCTGTAGTAAAGAATAACGGAGTAATAATGGAAATATTTTCAACCGTAATATTTTTCGATCATTAAATTTCAGGCGTTAATATTATATTATTAAAAAATAATTTAATTTAGATTCGAAAATTGGTATTTATTTTTAATTTTAAATGTAGTTTAATATTTTAAAATTATTCTTTGTATATAAATGGTATTTATGAGCATGTTACGTTTGAAAATATTTTCTTTGTTTGGCCTAACTGTATACTCTAATTTGT
>JABFQD010001358.1:0-18668 GCA_022817045.1 Psix sp. ZL-2020 | reverse complement strand
GATTTATCTAGACGGATTTCAGTGTTTTTATTTAAAAAATAAAATCTCTATCCAAGACTGAAATGAACATATCAATTGAAGATATAACAACCCTTACTTCGCTTGGATATATTCTTTATATCTTAATTTTTGAATATTGAACTTTGGATACAAATAATATATATCCACCGAAGGCGCATGGCAGATATTCCTATAAGATGATTGTTATAGTGATTTTTGTATACAATAAAAAATCATATAATACACAAAATATAAATGAAGTTAGTATTTGAAGTTTATTTTCATGAAGAAAAGAGCACTGTTATTTTCTAGGGTGAGAAATACTTTCTTTCTCTCTCAGTAGCCTGAGGTTACGTCTTTTTTGTCACTCATTCGCCCTAGGAATAATTGCTTGTCTCTCTCCCTTGTGGCATAATATACCATTACTTCCTTGCGTCATTACATTTTTTTGTATAAAAGGTAGGAAGACATAAAAATAAAAAGAAATAATGAAACATATCCACGTCTGGTTCGAATGAGATAATTGCATTTCTTTCATTTCATTTTTCAGTTAATTTGGTACCACATTTTTTAATTTCATTTTTGACTCTGCTTTCATAAACAGATTCCACGTCGTTTTCAAAACCTTGAATCGTTTTTAATTATCCTTATACCGATAAGTATACCGAAAGAAATAAGAGTTTCTCATGTACTTATCATTGAAAAAAGGTTGAGATAAAAATGAGCGCCGCGAACATAAAAGAAGTATGGACACGTCAAACCGAAAACTCAATCGAGTGATCGGCTCGAATCGGCAGGGGGGTCTGTGATTCGGTGCAGTAATAGGCATCAAAAACTGACGCTATCGTTGGCGATCACCGAATTCGACGATACAAGTTAGGTACAATTACAAGCTGGTAACGACACACTCATTGCCCGAATGGTGGTGTTGTGCGCACAAGCAAGTCGCGGTCCTCGCGTTACGTGCACGTTTACTAACTCCGCAATCTTCACATGCTCCGCACTAATAAGAGAAAATAAGTAGAAGCCGAAGGTACGGGCGGTCGAGAGGGCCGCAAGGGGCGGTGGGCGGAGGAGGTGAACCTGTTCCCGAGGGAGTTCCTTGACCCTCCGGGGAAGGGGATCTGCAGAGCGCGAGTTGCCGACTATGCCCGCTGGCTAGTCCGAAGCCTCAGGCCTTCGAGTCAAAGAGCCCTGACTTGTGAAGAGGCAGAACAGAGACGGACGGACAGACGGGCGTATGTAAAAAAAGGAGGAGGAAGAGAATGTAGAACGCGAGAGTGTGTTGTGGCGCGAGGAAAAACCAGCCTCTCGGCAGGTAAGGCTCAGCATCCCACCACTCGGCTCTGCCTACTATCACTCACAAACGCACACCATACCGACAGCGCCAATGCTGCCGACGCTACGCGTTTCTGCTACCTAGCCTGCCTACCAGCCGGGCCCAAAGTGAAAGAGCTTACACATTCAAATGATGCTCTAGCAGAGTTAGATCCAAACACGCTTGCGTCTTTTTATCTCAACATTTGCACACGTTCGTTTTCATGCGCAAATTGCACCTCAATAGACCAACCATCATTTTATTCCAGTTATTATTCAATAAATCTCGAAATGTGCATGGACAAAAAAAGTCTATCAAATATTATTAATATACGCCTACAGAAATGATTGGAACATTCAAAATGAAATGAAGTAATGTGAGAAATTACTCATATTTTATCAAACTTCTTTAATAGTTTCTGTTCATTTTCGTTATTAATTTATTACATGTATGATTAATTATATATGTATATTACACATATGATTTGTTTTTGTATAAAAGTTGTTTCATTTTGAATACATTCTGCACTTTAAACTCAAAGAAATGTATTATTTCATATGCTTCATTTCTGTTTTCATTAAGCTCAATGTATCCTACAAGCATTCCATGTCTTAAATTTAGAAAAAATCCAACTTGGTATTTTTTTTTTTTCAGTGTATTTGATTTATGAATTTGAAAAATTCTACAAATGTAAAAATTAGAATTAGATTACTTAGTTTTTCAACAAATAAATTTCATAGAAAAAACCTTAATAAGCATATATATGAAACCTATATAGAGTATGAACGATACATATATGGGATACAGATATAATATATATGAAACTCATAAAGACCATATATAGAAACAATTATCCTCCAAAAGACTGAACAAGGTTACGAAAGAGTGATACATATATATATCATTCCAGAGGCTTGGTGGATTATATACAGCAACAAAAGTGGTATAATTATCAACATGCATTGAGGATATATTGAAAAATATCTATGCGGCATATACCTAAATACGTCTGCCATATATGTCTGATACATGTTTTATAAGTGTTCAATATATAAAATTAATTATATATCAAATTTGATATTTGTTTTATTATTTTAATGAAGTAATTATTCCTACACTATCTCATTTTTAGACGACTGATTTCCAGGAATAAAATACTGTAAATGAATTATAAAACTTTAAAATTGAAGACAAATATGTTAAAAATCGTTTGAAAAAGTCGTAATTGTTTTGTAATAAAACGATAGTTTTTTTAACGTTATATAATAGAAATAATCAAAATCTATATTTCATTTTTACTTTGGTTTATAAAGAATAAGTATGAAATCTAAATCGCTATGAAATTCAGACTTTATTGTTCAAAAATATATTTTACTTATTTATTGACAATAAATTAGTTTTTCAAGATCTAATTTAACGTCAAAACATAATTTTATTCATGCAATCTTACGCCATTTTTTTGAAAATATATTTACATTTTGAAAACAAAACACATAAACATGAAATTTCATATCATACTGCTAAGTCACATTTTACGTCTTTTTCCACATTCTCTGGATATTTGATATTCAATTATTAATCGCAAATATCGATGATTCGATCAACGATAGCCTCAATGATCGTATAATTAACCATAGAAAAACTTTATGATTTCTAGCCTCTTTGTCTTACATGTATGAATATAAGACATTCACACATTCGTACATTTAGATCTTTACATTTTTTTTCTTCTAGGCTTTATCAGACTCCGTAAGTCATTCTAGGGTTAATTAAGTTAAATCTTAATATACATAAAATACCATAATATTTTACTACTATTTGTGAGTAAAATAATCATTGAATTGCCCTTTTTTTGGTGGTACAAAGGATTTACATAAGCACTCCAATTACAACAAGGGTTGGATGTTCGATTCCGAATCAAGGCAAAAAATTAATATCCGGAATCTTCTAGTATTAAGTGGAAAAATTGTCAAGTTATCCTCCTAAACTCAATAATTTTAAATTGAACAAAAAACCATAAATCTATTGATAGTATTATATGGTTGATATTCATAACAAATATAAGTTATGTAACTTTAAACGAACTCACTGAATTAACTAATTGTTATAATCACCACATTGTTAATTATATATAATTCTAAAATTATATTTGTACGGTTGGTTTTATAGGTCTATATTAAACATATGGTCTTGTATATATAATATATGTAACAAGCATAGTGTTGACAAGTTCAAAACGCTCACGTACGTCAGTGATTCATATCTAGCAACTGTGCGTAAGAATATATTTTCAATGACACAAATTTGGTCAATCGATTAAAGATTACAACACATACGAATACAATTTTAACAAAATCAGAACCTTGTCTTCCCGTAAACGGCACGCCTAAATTATGAAGAGACACAATGAACCTGATTCCGTGTTGAATAATTTTGAAACGACAGATCCAAGATAAGATTTTTTTATTTGTTAAAACGGTCAGTTTTACGTGGAATTCACCAATCAAGAATTTTCTGATGATGTAGGAATCTTGTACTTAAATATTAATCGCTGTTGTTCTACAGAGATTATCTAAATTGCGAAAGAAATATTCAAATCCTATGCGACGTCAGCTTATTTCATATTATATTTTCTGTATATACATATTATTTCCGACTATATGTATCCCCATAAAGTTAGAGTATAGATTCATTTTCTATTTTTTTGTTTTTTTTTTCAATTGAATCAAATCGCACAAATGTAATTAATTTAACGCGACCGTTTTTTCATATCTGTTGATATTTAATACTTGCATATTTTTAAGTGCCCAGTATCAACACATGAAGAACCAATAATGTGACACTGAATGAAACGATCTTTTAGAGAAACCAAACATCACTCAGGACCGGTTCTCCAAAAATAGTGTTTAAATCAAAAGCTACTTCACTCACTATAGATATGTGAGATCACATTGATTAAAATTCATGTCGGCAAGAATTTCATCCTGATTGAAATCAATTTATAATTTAATAACATTCGTTTTCTATGATACGTGTGGACATGAAACGCTTATAAATTATGTGATCATATCATTCAAATAGAAAAAAGAATCATCGCAACAGAAAAACATGCGCCTTTAATTACAGAAATTTCTTCTGGTTTTATGATGAAATTTCTTGTAAAAATATTGTAACGTTTCGTCTTCTCATTGAATACCACAGCAAAATACTCCTTAAAATTATCGTAAAAATCATTTTTTGCACAATTTTCTTCTTGACTCAAGTGTCAAAATTAACACCTCGACATTCTTGAAGTATGCTATAAATTAAGTTGACTACAATAAATATGTTTGCATAATCCTTTTCTCTCAAGATATTTTTACACGAGATATATATTTCACTTAATATAATCATAAAATTCTTTTTATTAATACATACAAAAGCCAGCAAATTATTTTTGATTCTTCTATCATAACTTATCTTGCAAAATGATATTCTGCTAGAATTTTCTTTGCAATCTAAGAAAAGTGATGCATTCATTATAATTTGTCCCCGGCCATAAATAATTAGCAATAAGTTAGTGAAAATAGTATGAAAAAGAAGCAAGAGATTTACATTTAGTCTGATTGGGTAGCAGAGTCATTTTAATTGCAATATCTCTTATCATTTCTGATTAATATACGGAATGGTATGTAAAAGTGATTACAGTTCATGTATAATAGAATATTAAAAAAGCAATAACAATGAAATAACTTTCCGCTAAAAATCTAAAAGAAAGAGAAAATATCAATTTTAAAGGTTATAAAATGGTCTCAAATACAAAATTAGAAAATAAAATACTCGTACAAGTTTCATACGAGATAGAATTATTGTTAGCAGATATTGAATTAAAAAATAAAGTAAACTTGATTTGGAAATTTCTACAATAAAGAGAAATCTAAGTGTAATAAAATAAGATCGTTTACTCATCGTAAACTAGTAGTTCTATAGAATTTAATATTTAAGACCGACACGTATCCCGGTACTTATTTATGTTAAAAAAAGCCCATAATAATATTTATCTTTTAGAGCCGACTTATACAAAACATAAGTATCCCGACTACATCAATTACATGTGTGAATACATATACACGTGAAATATAAACAAAGTGAAAAATAATTATATGGAAAAAAGTAATTATTGAGTAATAACATATATATGAATATAATTGAATCAACTATACATAATGTATAGTTAAAGTTGAATCAGTATATGCAGTACATCGTTAATTTATAGCCGTACATAGTGAATTAAGAAAATGACAGTAATATAAATTTGAAGTTGCACATTTACTTAATAATTAAAATTCTACATTCTTGTCTTCAGAAAAATTTGAGGGTGCGAAGATTTTTCGACTACGTTTATTGAATATTTGGAATAAAACGTTATGAAATTGTCTAGTTCTATGTTGTATCTGTTGAAAAATTCCAATTCAGAAGCAAACGCGTCAAGTTTTATGATGAATTTGAGTTACAATGTCTCATAACTATAATATACTCTTGGAAATGTTTGAAAAGAATCATAAAAAAATATTGATTTAAGTAACTTAAAATACGGTATGGTTAATTTGATGATCGATAAACTGAACGTATGTTAGCACATTTTACATGAAGTATCATATAATAAGTGTTTTCTCACTTTCTTAATTTTTTACCGCAGTATTCATTATAACTTGTCTATTAAAAGGTATTAGCCTGATATGAAAAAAAATCTGGCACCTCTTTCATTTTCTCAGCCAAGAGCAAAAACTAATAGCGTCGATTATATAATCTAGTATGTTAAAACGCTGAACATTTGTTATAAGATAAGGGGGAATAAAAATGATAGTCTGAGTGTGACAAGTTGGTTGGCTCGCGGGAATAGAGCTCGAGAAGTGGATATGGTACATGGATGATGGTACATGCAGAGCGGGAAGGAGGAGGCGGAGGGGTCGAGGGTCAGTGGCGAGGCGAGGATCGCGCTTCTCTCTCGGCCCGGACTCGGCCCGGTCGCGGCCTGGTGGGGCACCGGCCACCGGGTAGAAGAAGCGGGCGCCAAAGTGGGGAGGCCCGGAGGCCGGCCCGCGGCTCTGGCTCAGTATCCCCGGAGCAACCGTCTCGTTTGTAGCTTGCGTGTTAACGTCCGCCGAGAGACGCAGAACCCGTTTCACACCGACACAATAATTCATCGTGTTGCTCACAAACACAAGACTGGATTTATGACAGATTAAACTGTTGGCGACTCGCAGACTGGCAGACATAGTGAGTCCATTGATTTGGAGTGAATTTGGTTCGTTGGATGTGATTGGATGTGCATACTGGATCTAAGTTCAGGTGGTTCAAGTGTACGTGATTGGGGGGGGTCACTGTGCTTTGTGCTGGCAACTTGCCAAAAAGCTGGCCGCGAGGCCGGCCGATAAACAACACCGTCCCAAGTGCCGGCAAGTGGTGATGCGGTAGTCGCGGGATTCCCCAGGGAAGCCATGAGGCCGACCGTCGCCTACGTCTTGTTCCTGGCTCACCTTATACAGGTATGAACACCGAGCCCCAGCTGCGTGGCTGCTTTTTGCCGCCAGCTTTGTGTGTTAATCCTAATGACGCTCGCCAAACAAACTCCCCTGGGAAACACCTTTTTTAAGCTCCCTCTTATCGCACTCCTTCCGTCGATACTCTGTGGGAATCCACTTGAACCTACTCCGATGATACTTCTAGCTCAAACTAGTTTCACCTAACCCCCAGCTTTATTCGCGTACTACAAATGGAATTTCGACTTCCCAATCTATCCTCATAAAAGACTCTACACTGTCACATCAAGTTCTGGTCCAGCAATCCATCTCATTACCATCCCGGAAACGATACATTTACATATTCATTGCCTCCCAAATTCCCAATTTACGCACGACATGACTCTTGATAGTCGCACTATGCAAAACAGGTTGTATCCGCAGACAGCAAAATCGTCTATCAATGAAGTTTTCTCACGATTATTCAATTTCCCAATTCCCAAGAAAGAATGAAGATCAAAGTTAAAGAAGTTATCGGAAGGACAAGAACTGCAAACTCCTATATACCTCTTTGCAATGGTCATAGATAATTGAGCGAACGCCACTATTAAGCTCGAAATTGCAGGATGCTTCTAGTAATCTAAGGTCATCGAGCGTTTCCCTCGTTCAGATCGCTATGTACGTATATCCATGTTCAGGAATTACGGAATTTCGAACGCTATGTATTTAAGAGTTATTGCGATTGGTTTGTTTCAATCAACGAATGAAATTATCATCAAGACGCACGTCTTACCGACCTTCCCACTCTAAAAATTCGTCCAGGAAGTGTACTTCATTTCTTGACGAGATTAACAGAAAAGAACGTAATTCATTTAGAGATGGAAGATCGCTCTGATGAACTTGTTCTAAGGATCATTGTACTATTCTATGCAGTGCAGCTATGAAAACAGTAGATCTAACTTCTGCTTAACAACGAAGCCAGATCACTCCTTTAATTAAATTTCAAATCGTCTTTTTTTACCCAGACCAGGTGAATCTCTGTACAAATCCGTCAAATAGTTGCTCAATGATTCTCAATCAACGCTGGCATTTGAAAAAAAAACGTTAATTATACATCTGCATATGCGAAAAGAAGTCATGTCAAATCATTTTGTCCTAACAAGCTTGAACGTAGCCGGCATTAATGTGCATAATGGTTCGCGAAAGTAGTTTTAAATGGCTCATCGTGGCTTCGTTAAATGCATATATAGTACAACTATCGTGATACACGTTTGAATGCAGCATCACCGCAAACGTGATGTGTTGAAATCGAGTGGCAGCCTGGAAGAAAGAAAACGCTGAACAAAGAAAGGCATTAGATTTTTCTGTCATTTCTACTTCGATTGCCAACAGCAGATATAATTGTTCTCACCGTACGTTTGCATACGGAAATTCATGCGAGGTTTAAAGACTGACATTTTTTCTGCTAATATAACTTTTGGCACATCAATTCAATTAGAGACGTGTAAAAATGAAATGTTCTATTTAGCGACCGACGCAGAGAAGAGTTTTTATGGACATGTAGAGGAAAGGAAATAAAAACTGCGCGTACTTAATCAGGAGCGTAATAATTTTGCGGGTAGCAGACCAACCAGAGAAACTATTACCGCGCCGCATCGTAAACATTTTGCTGAAGAAATATTTCCGCGTGCGATTATAACGCGCATTTTTTATTTGCCTATTTATTTTTCATCCTCCATAGGGAATTAAGTTTATGAGTCATGCGCGATGCAATTAAGGGAAATCCGAACGAGAGGGGAGACGGCAATTAGAAGATTTCAAATGAACTTGAGCTCGATCGCCGCACTCATTACCGCTGAATTATTAAGTTCATCGACGATTTGAATTCTCACGTCGCCGTATTTATCATTTCTTGCGACGATGAATCAGCGTAGTTTATTTTTCACACACGTATCGGGCACAGTGAAAACGTTTCAGCCAAATTAACATACCGTAAAATAGCGTAAACTGATGTTTATGTTGATCAACTCCGAATGATATTCGAAAGGCAATAAAGTCTAATTTTGTCTAATGAAATAACCGCGAAATATGTCTGGTTTGAAAAAAAGCGTTTCTAGGTGAAAAAATGATCGACTTTTACCGATTTTTGATGCATTTCCATGGAGTCGTATCAAATTTATTCGACACGCCTTCATAAGCTCCTAATAAAAGGCAGATTATGTTTCGGATGTATATACATGATGGATCGGGTGTCACAAGCAGATCGAATATTTCAGCCGATCGAGCAGCAAGTGCGTACTTAGTCGGATCAATCAAGGTACACAGCTGTGGCATAACTGGAATCTGCTAGTACTGATCGCTCGTTACACTCATGATTACAAACATTTTTCGCGCGTCCGACGTAACAATTTCCCAGAGAGAAAGCCGCGCGTCGAAAGGTGACGTTATTTGTGAGTAAAAATGTTCGTTTTACGGTCGCCGTCTGACGCGTAACTTTGTTCATCAATGACTTTCAGCGACTTGATTAAGATTTACAACAAATCAAGACAAGTACAATTAGCGGTAGTAAAGTACTTTTGCGCAACGTTTAGTTAAACACGAAATTAGGGAAAAGTGCAGTTAAATATTTAATTATTAGAGATCGAGGGTTAAGTGTTGGTGAAAAAATGCGTTCCTTTAAAACGCAACACGAATACGCTTACCAAGGAGAAATTTTCTTGGAGATTAATAACGATCTCTGCGCAAAGATAACTCGTGGTAATGCCTCATCTGGCTACGCGTATGCGAGAAACCGCGCGTACCGATATTTTTCCCAGAACGCGATCGTACCGATCGTGCATCTAACCATAGATATCCAACTGTTTCGCCGTGCGAAGAACTTTTTACATGATTTTTTTCCTTTTCGACTGCATCTCTCCCTTTTTGCTAATTGGTGTGATGAGCGAGCCATTATCTGCGCAAAAACCGCGGAATCCTAAACAGCATGTCGGTTTTTTTCTTCCGCGTTCGTTACCTTCCAACCCATTTTCTAGGAAGTTTTGTATTCATTTTTGCTTTCCGGGTAGGACTGTTTTTTGATACGCGCCGATCCCTTATTACACATAATGGAACACCGACATTCGGCCGAATCTTGCATTACAGACCCGGCTCTGAAACAGATCGTACTTTAAATCAACGAAAAACTGTGAAGCATATTTAATGAACACTACTCGAACACAAAATTTGGAATTCGTTGATTTTGTGTTCATTCTCTATTAAGGTTTTAACTATGAAATTAGCAACTAAGTTGAAAGTACAGAAACGAAAGACAAAAAAATAGTCGAGTCCTTCCGACTAACACCTTGGTAATTAACACTATTACCTTTGCTCTCTTTTTTTCACGCCTTCGTTTTCAATTTTTACTCGGCAGATGTTTATTAAAGACTTTCTTCCTTAAAAAGAAAACAAAGCACACGAGACTTCTACACTCTCAAAAATTGTTCACTGCTGTGAAATTCTTGTGAACATGTTTCTAGATGTATACGCATAACGAACATTTCAGTTAGTCTCAATTTACATTCTCTTTTATTTGGACAGTCTTTATTTCTTGAGTTCCAAATAAAATAAATTACATTGAAATAAATGTTCGTCACTGAGAATAGCCGAAGAACTCAAATCGTATTTAAAAGAGGATATACCAAGAGATATCCTGTGTCGCGACAGTCGTGCATGTGTCTGAACCCAACGGTGTGCTCGGACCTGCACATGTACCCTTTGAAAATGATCTTCGCGTAAATTGCGCGGGGTGTGCACATTTATCCGGCGAATATCGGATTGCGTTTGTGCGGCTTTCCAGAAACGTGTGATGTTCGACGGTACCCCGAGTCCATTTTGAAATCCAAAGGGACTGGTGCAACCAATGATCGCGTTTCCTATTTTAAACGACCAGCCAAACGAACCTTCAGGCGGCGTTTTATGGCGACTCATCAGTAACCACCGACTAATCGCCTCATTTTCATCCATCTACTTGGCTCGTAACACACTTATTTTCGTGCATTTGTGTTTATGTTTTTGTTACCTTTCACGTAAGGTTTAACTTCTTTTATAGGTTTTTTCGACTTCTTGTTATTCTCTTTCGTACTTTGTATAATTCGTTGAAGTGAATACATAAATATCTGATGATCTTATGCTTCGAACAACTGGCAAATATAAAAAACCCTATTGACATTTTAATTTTTACAATAAAGCAATTAATCGGAATTATTTGCGAGAGTAATCGAATATTAACTCCGAATTCGCAGTTACACTAAACGAGGACTTCCAGTTTATTAATACGTCGTAAAGATCTTTACGTAGAGTCAATCATGGGAAAGATTACGATTGAAAGTATATATCATTGGATGCAAATGGAGGTTACACAGTCAGCGCGATATTATTGATAGAATAAAGGGGGAGGGAAGTTACACGAAGAGAGAAAGAGAAGTAACAGGGAACAATAATTCTCTTTAAGGATGGTCCGTAACACCTTGCGGTCTGCATTATCACTCAACCTATAATTTTGTCCTTGAATGTAAACACAGCGCTGATGTAAACCACATAATTTCGCAGAGCAAATCATTTCGCAACATAACATTATTGGCGTCGCGCATTGTTCGACTGTGTTCAATTACAGACTTTGATATCGAAGCGTAATAAATAGAAAAATTAGCGAAATCAATTTGGCGTGTTTCGTGTCTGCAATGCTCAAACTGGAAGAGATTGTCTTTACAGCGTGGCGAATGAAGTTGCTTGTTGACAATCAAATCTCAATAACCTTCATCCAGCTGCCAAAACCGTGATAATGAGCATTGCAAAACAACACTTAATGTTTGTCCATTAATTACGTCTCGACAGCTGCTCATTAGTCGGTATTTTGGCAGCCGGGTTTTGAGCGACACAGCGTTTAAACAAATTAAAATGCACATACAATAAATGCAGATTTCGCGATCATGGCTGTTAGACATTTTGAAGAATTATTATTAATGTACGCATATAATATGTTATGGTTTGCTGTAACACGTCGATTACAATATGAATCATGTCGCGCGCCTATTAATTTAGCGACGCGTGTAATGGCTGTGCTGGGACTACTGTTACGCGTACTTACACAACGTGTAATCGGCGGATAATCACCCTCGTAATCTATATGCATATGCGCACGTTTACTCAAGGGCAGTTTTTCAACAACCAACATTCGCTTTCTCACTTACTTAGGAAAGAATCTCATGTTTATGTAAACGTTCACAGTAGCAAACATCATCCCCCCGCGGAAACCTTGATCATTGAGCTTCGTTAAGCCTCTATCGATGCCAATTAGCCCCCGAGCGAAACACGCTTCGCGCATTCGCACGCAGGCAAGACGCTTCCCCGACAATGATATATGTCGCATCATTACGCCCGAGCATCGGATTACCGCCTCGAGGAAATCGCGCCGCGCAGCACTTTTTTACCCTCATTAGCCCTTCTTTTTCCACACTTTTTTCTTACATGTGTACGACTTTTGTCATCAAATTGCCACAATTTGAACTCATTCAGTAAATTATTCCATGTTTTACACGACTATTTCGTCCTGTTACCTCCAGTTAGCCTTAATTCAATTTATATAAACACCCAATCAAATCAATTATGGCATTTCCCATTCATTTATATATTTATACGTTGTTTCAAGGAAACGTTTCATTATATAATTACAAAAAACACCTAACATAGTTTTTTGGTCTTTCAATTATATGGCATTCAGCAAAAACATAACTATATATACGTAATTATATATACTGTAATTTTGATAAACATTTTGTAGAAATACATGTTACATAACGCGTTTTTATAAATGTGGATCTTTAATATATTATATTATTTTTATTTACTTTTGATAGCCATAACAACTTTATTTACATATTCAATTATACCATTAAATTTACAAAATACAATTGAAGAATATTCAAAATGACAATTACATTATTTCGAATTACATTATTTTTATTTTCAAAATAAAAACTAAGTGTCTTTCTTTCGCAGTATTCTTTTTTGAATAGTAAAACTTTAATTATTTTATTCCTGAGAATGTGCATTTCCATGTTATTGTGATACTCGATATTTGATCATAATATTTTCGATGGAAATAAAAAACCTACAATATCATACATTTGTACTAAATTTTACATTTGTATTCACGCATTTTGAAATTTATTCCGATACCTTTTCGTGAATATTCGCTTCTTAATATAGAGATTGAGTTAGAAGTAGATATTCGCAGAATATTACGATTTCGCTGTCAATCTGAGCGTGAACCATATAAAACGATACGTGTCAAGCCTATCACATGGATATTCTTCCATCGAGGTCCAACAGAATATATGAGCGATCAAATTTCGGACATTCACGCTTCAGCGCTGAGAACGCGGACTTCTGTGCATACTTTATTCGTGCCGTTAACGTTTCACAATTTCAAACTATTTTTGTTCCCATAATCGAATAAAATGATTACATTAGTTTGAGACATGCCACGAATTCTAATAAGCGTTTCATATATGAGTTGAATAAAATATATACTTTATGGTAACTCAATTTTCTTGTATTAATTGTTCAACAATGTCAAAACTTGCAAAAAGTAACATGTTAATTAACTGTTCGTTGTTTATTCAAACATATTCTATTTAAATTATTTCGATGTCAATCAAAATATCGGACAGTTTTTTGGCAGGTAGAATGATGAATGTGACCATTTCATTTACAAATAGAAAAAACTGCTTATTCGTTGCGCAGTGTATCTCCGACTCCAGAAGAAAAGACACAATTTTTTGCTTTTCAGAATTAGCATTTTAATCTGCATCTTTGAATTATTAATGGACTATATCTTGTCGAAAACATTTTATCATAACCTAATAAATTATAATTAATACGCTTAAAAAACGTATAACGTGATAAAAATACTTTATGTTATAGCATAAGGATAAGACATACAAAGTGATTTAGACTTTTCAAATTTGTAATAGGATTTGTCACAAAGCAACATTTCGAACTGAATGTCAATAATTCACCAACAAATTGCTTATACTTTTGAAGAGAAAATTTCGGCATTTCGTCAGAACTCAAGATACATAATGAGTAGCTCTTTATTTACATGAAGTTGATGCATTACATACACGCGAAAACGAATAACTCATGTAGTTGTGCGTATCACTTAGTGTAATCTACATAATTCATACTTTCTCAGTACAAAAGATATCGAGTACATATACGCCTCATAAACGTCAGAATCATTAAATATGCAATTCATCCAAATTACTCATCGACAGAGACCGCAATTTACTCCCCATTTGTCTCCTAATTTACATGGAAAAAATGCTTTTTTAAATTTATAGCGCAATTAATAAACTGTTAAGAGAGCCGTCGACAAGTTATTTATAATATACGAATCGTCACCACTAATGACGATTCTTTTCGTGAACAGGCGAAGCCGTTCCCATTAAAGACAATTCGTCAGAAGAATCTGATGAATTACGAATGATATAAATTGCAATACTTCAAAAGGTGACGTAATCGAAGAAAAAGGATGAACGAAAAAGAGGAAAGAAGAAAGTGGAGAGAAAAAATGGTGGACCGGTTGGCGCGGCATAAATATTGGCGCGGATTCTTCAATAACGAGGTAAAACCGTAACAGTGCAGTCTAGTATCAACGAGCAGGTTCTGTCTCGCTCGTAATTTGCTCTTATCTTCGCGAGCGTTGCTTCCCACGGGCGGGGTAGGGCTTTTTAATTATTTCAGTAATTTGTGGTCGATCCAACGAGCAGACGCTGCAAAGAACTTGACGACCCTTTTCGAACGCCAGAGAGAGAGCAAGAGTAGCAAATAATATTAAGTATAGGTCTTCCCCCGGAGAGCCCGGGCCTGAGAAAGAAAGATATGGAAAGATATATGGCCTCGGGGCATATATACGAGCGAACACGCGCAAACTATGGTGTGCGTGCAGATTTATACGCACCAACCGAGCAACAACATGGACAGTTAGATCGACGCCAGCCAATGCTTAGAAATTAAAAGCTGCTCGACCAGGTAGCGGCCACCGGTAATTACTACTCACGTCCGGGCTTTCCGAAACAACGTCAAAATATCGCAAATCGATATTCTTCTCTATTTAATATAATTATTGCAATAAAAAAGGTGGTTTGTCATTATTTTCTTCCTACAAAATGAAATTTGAAAAACATTTGATTTGAAATTTGAAAATTGTCATTTTGATCAAGCCAATTTGAAGATCTTTTTTTGATGTCAACTTTATAATTTCATGCGTGTAATACATAGATTAAACTTTGATTTGTAATTTTATTGATATGATAGAGTAATTGAAGATTAATAGCTAATCATTTGCTGAGATTTTTGTTTCATTTTACATCAGATATGATCAAACGTGTATTTCTCTTGTATAAATAGTGACATAATTATTCACTTTATTGAATTGAATGTTATGCTAATCAAAAGGTTCGTTTTCTCACGCGTTTGAAAAGCAAACAGTTTCTGCCTCCGTATCAAGCTTTGCGAGCTTTTATAAAGAAAAGCTGCAATTATGTAATTAATTTAAAAATCATTCAGATGGAGAAGTTATGGAAGTAATAATTAAAGTTTATGAATATATGCGTAAAATGATACAAGTTATATCGTTTAAGTATATTCCCAATTTGATAATATATTATTATCATAAATTTTTGTAAATGGCTTTCATTTAAGTCTCGTCCGAATCGTAATTTAGTAGGATGATGAGAAAAAATGTAAATTTCCCTGATGAAAAAATGGTAGCTTCCATCGAAGCAGTGATTACGACGATTTATCACATTTTCTTGACTCCTATGCCCGGGATAGGTACTCGCGATGAATGGCTGGCTGGGTTCAGGCTATGCGGAAAGGAAAGCCTCTTCTTAAACTGATAGAAACCGGTGCTCCTTACGTACTTACACGCACAGGAGCGTACATGTATAAACGGGACGACTACATGTACATAGTGGTCAGACCTCTCTAGTAATTCACCGATGATAAACCGCATATAAGCCACTATTCTCAGCACCGGTTATGTGAAAATCAATGCCGATTCGCCAAACTCTCATGCACTTTCCTGAACTTGAAACGCGACTTCGAAAAATGCTCGTCTTATGTTTCGCATCGTCGCCAATTTCCTTTTTTCAGCCTCAGTCCTCTCACTTCGTCAGTTTAATTGTCTGAGGTTGGCTGAGAAAATACTGTTATTTCTATTAGCTCAAATTGTACGTCCATCTTCTTCGAGACTGTCTCGGTGATTTCACGACAGCACGTGACGAGTTTGAGTAAACTTCGGGCCGGACAAACAAAGAGCTATACGCACAAAAATGATCACTCGTTTGGCTATTTTTTGGTACTTGTCATTCAATTTGCACTTCTCTGGTTTTCCTTTTTGACCATTTCAACAAAAATCAGCGACCTCGTGGAAGCAATCGAACCAGGTCAAAGCGAGAAGGCCAAATGAGCGTTATATCACGTTCCGCTAAAAATCGTAAGTTACGTTCAGAAGAGTAGGAAGGTTGCCAGGGGATTTATTGACTCAAGTTTTACCGGCTTCAAAGGCTCTTTCTTCGTACCGGAGTGTTGGTCAATTATAGCGTGCTTGTTAGCTGCAAAACAAAAATGTCACTCAAGCGTACCGCATCGAGACACCTTATATAACGTGCTGAAGGAAGAGCAACATGGAAATTGGAAAGCAAAGCCTGGCAGACGCTGCTTTCTATTTAGGATTCGGCCGCGGGATCGTGCGTTCCTCGTGTGCACTAACCGATGCATGCTTTATGCACACAATTCGCTTTGGTATTTTCAAACAAAAAGCTCTTTTCGCATCCAAAATCGATCCCGCGAATCCGCATTCTTTTCTCATCCAATTAAACTCATTTGATCCTTTGTGCTTGTCTCATTTGCACACAAGGATGCCACTCTTTATTGGCATTTTATCGACACGTCAGCCAATCGGACCGTTAACATTTTGTTTCAAAATACTCACTGTTATGCGTACTTCAGTCGACTGCAAATCGTTTACACTTTTCGCATATTCCGATGATTTAAGATCTTAATTCACGCTTCAATGAACCCGCGATACACTGTCTGATGCTATCGCAAGTTCATATTTTACTGCGCACACTGTTTAACTTTTGAATAGCTTCTCCTAAGTTTAGAATTTTCTCAATTTGTCCTTGAAAGTTTATTCTGTTTTATTTACTGCATACTGTTTTGAACGGTTTATGCATGCCGACATAAAGACAGAACGGGAATAATAAACAAACATTTTTGTCCTTTTTCGCTTTTCATCTTCAATAATAAAAACAAAAATAAGTTTGTTTGCAAAATGTGTAGCAATACAAACATACAACTTTTGAAGGTTACTGCCTTTATTATAAACCTCAATAAAAGTCTAGATCATAATATTGACAATTCTATTATAACAAGGTCAAAATTCAATTTCTTTCGTGGAAAATTCTTTTTCAAACTATTGTTCCCTCAATTTCAAATAACATTGCACACGATTTCTTTGAATTTTTTTTGTTTGATTAAGATAAATTATTTCAATAAAACAGGTTTGACTGAATCGACTAAATCAATGAGTTAAACGTGGATAAAAAAATTACGCCTTAGGGTTCTTTGCCTTAAGACTCGAAACTTCCGTTTACCAACTTACCACGTCGTTACTCACTAAACTATGTCACTCTCTGCGGCCATTTGAAGTAAATAAAAATTATACAAAAATACTATTTGCTAGATATATTCCAAAATCAGCACTATAACATGGTTTCTGTTATATCGCGAAGCAAAAGATTGCATTATTTACGAGTTACACGTTGCTTTCATTCTTTTTTCCATTTAAAATTTATCGGTTCTCTTGTAGCGGACTTTTACAGTAACTGAACATTTCACCGAGGAATTCGCTCGCAACCGCTATTTTTATTTACACAAATTAAAAATACTTTACTAAAGGCCGTTGATTGGTTGCACCCTAAAAAACGGTGACTTAAATGAATGTCTAGGCGGTGGATGATTGCTGGTTTTAGGGCAGACGCGTTACACTGCAAAAGTAAAGTTTCGATTCGTTACAATTTAATTTCTTTCGTGACTTAATTCCGGGTTAATAATACGTTTTGTTTAAAACATCAGTCGGGTGTGAACAACGATATCAATTAATTGGGTTGAAAAAAGGGTACAATTATGCAGAACAAGTTATTATGGAAGTCAAGTTTAGTTTAATTAACCTTAACATAATTCAGGGCTGCCTTTGAATTATATAACATAATAGATAGATCTTTCGTATGAAAATTACGAAATATTACATTAATATAAATCTAAGCAACGAATTGTTGACTGTGCAAATAATTGTTGCATTTATATTTGCATATTATTAACCACCCGAGGCTATAAAATTACTTTAAATACCAATATATACAATTTTCATTATACAATGGTTTGGTATATTTGATTTTCATATTATGAGATTTTTCACTTTCACACTCGATTTATTTACTTAAGCAAATAAAGAGTGTTCATTCTTTTGGAATTGAAGTAGACCGAACCAATATTTGTATTGTCGTTTCGATGATTTTTCCTGACTTTTGACGGTTTGTTTAATTATTATTCCTAAAAAATAATGATTCAAAAAATGTGAAAAATTGTATGGTTAAGTTATGAACAAATCGTGATTTAGTTGTTTACAAAATATTCTACTTTCATATATTAGTAAACTAAATGTATTCTTATATTAATCGATTGCTATATATAGAAATTCTCGTTTGACTGAAAATATCTAAGCATTGCATTTCAAATAA